>JABUQX010000699.1:0-25000 GCA_015478945.1 Trachelipus rathkii | reverse complement strand
GAGGCTATACTTACGAATCGATATTCGCAGGGTGGTACCAGTAGAACTAGGAACCGACCGGTATAGGCTCACTATAGGCCCGCTACTCACGGCCCGCCACTCACCGCCCTATATATAGGCCCGTGGCATCCCGTGGACCTACAATAACCTATACTGAAGTAATAATACCGGATATAGTTTTCCTCGGTGAGGTGATATAGTTGAACCTGTAAATTTACACTAGATAATAAAGAAGTTGATTTTTAAATAAACCAAATTAATAAATAATAATATATTAATTTATATATAAATTTAATATCTTATTATTACCACCTTTGTTATTATTATTTAAGCCCTAAAATATATTATAAAATACCTACTAAATAAAATATCATAATTAATTTTTTATTTATATTTTAAGAGTTGGATCCTAAGTGGGTTTTAATTCCCTTTTACCTTTCCGCAGTATTTATGTAAAATACTTGCAAAGAGGGCCGTGTTACCTCTATTACGTAACCACTTTATTTTCCCCAATTAGATATTGTGTCAAAATTCCCAAATCATCCGATATTACCTCCTTGAAAAGGACCTTAAGCTTTTAACGGAAGGGAGCGTTACCAGCGCCGTGTCCGTGGTGATACAGGCCGGTACCTACACGACAGGGCTTACTCCCTTCCATCACACATCAGTGTGTAGTTCAGGTGGTATTTAATTTTAAAAGTGTCAATCAACAATGAGTAGAATACCTCTTGTGTAACTCACGAGATAATCTTTATCTCCCGAAATTCATATGTTACGATAAATATACTTAAAGATTGTCTTTTGTTAAAAGCAAAAACAAGCAAACAAAAAATAGACTATATTTCATTAAAATTTAGGTCAACCTAGTTGTGGGTTTATGAACCCTTACCTTCTATTGATTATTAGTACTTTTCCAGAATGTAGTTACTTCCGAGATACTCACGTATTGCTTGCTTAAAAGGTAATAACCCATCATTTATTACCATATCTGATAAAGCTTAGTGATTCACAAGAGGAGCGAAGGCGTGTTCTTGGACATCCTAATCTTTTCCGACGGGATTTCCTCCGCTAAACACTTCGCGGTCAGGGGCTAAAACACTGGGTAATTTTTAATAAATACCAAAGAATATAGGAATATAATCCATATGAATTGTTTAGTTGCAATAAACGCAAACAATTATTTTTTGATATAATATTCAAAATAGGTATCCTTAAGAATGGGATGAAGCCTTTATACCTTGAGATAGTACTCCAGAGTGTTATGTTACCTCGAGACCACTATTGGCTAAAAGGAAACCTATCATATTAATTTTTATAACCTTACTTTGATAATGACTATTAGTCTTACCTTAAAGGGATAAGCGAAGTGCGTGTCTTGGACACCTAATTACTCCTGAGGGCTTCCGCTTAACATATCGGGTCAGCTGATATATACTTTACGAGGGGAAGCGCACTTGCGTTGTTTTCTTTTGGTTAATTTATTTCTCTTCTGAGCATCGTCTACTCCATTACGATATTTCTCAATAGCATGTAATTTGTGAACTAAACAACCCTATTATGATTAAGAAAGAATACATTTTGATATTTCTAATAGTACATGTATCTTAAGTGGAAGAATATGGTAACCCGAATTACCTCCTGTCGCAGAGCATAGCGATAGACTCCAGAACCTGTTTTACTTCTCGCAAGACGATAAGGCGACTGAATGCTTCTCCACTCGCATTGTCTCAAGAAGTGCGCGAGAATAACCCGTATGATTTTTTTTCACTGCTGTAGGAGTCTTATGCTACTTTTCCTCAAGAGTGCGAAGGTGCGTGTCTTGGTCTATGCTAACCATACTCGAATTGTCTGGATGCTTGCTCCTGCCTCGAACATCATTGCGAGTCTAGTTGTATGATCAAATCATGTGATGCTTAACTTATTGTGATACGCGCGACTACTTTATAGTATGATATTGCTCCAGAAGGTATTGCTTATGTGCATAAATTACGAAAGGGTGCATTATTTTGCGATGGTTGTGTGATGATATTTCTGATCATCTTTATATTGTTGAATTTGATAGAGTGCCTGTGTTACGCCTATGATTTGTAAGCTGAATTATGCTGTCCTTGTGTAGGTCATCGTTGTTGATTTTTTTTCTTTGAAATCTATGGTTTCACTATATCTAATGTTTATTTGCCAGTATTGAGGGCTGTGATAAGACAGCTTCTGCGGGAGATTTTCTTTCGATTTGGGGTTTGAGAATTGTTTTTTAGGTGATGCTTATTTGATGAAATGAGGGTAATTCTTTTTGGTAATATTTGTTTTAACGATAATAATGGTAATCACTTGCGTAAAAGGGGTGCTGTATCTGCGCAGGGAAAAGGTGCTATAGTACTCTTTTTTGCTTGTTAATGCTGTCTGTGATGTAAAATTTCGGCATAGCTAAGTGATTTGAAAGTATTTGTGGATTGTATTTAGTTCTTGTGCTAGCAAGGGGGAGTCATATACGAAAGACGGCAGAAAAGACCGGTGACGACACAGCTGCTAATTTTGTGTTTGACGTGTTGATTCAGATTAGCCAATGATTATATAGGTGCAATGTTGGTTTTCTCTCTTACCTAAACTTTCAACAAGATGAATCACCATGGGATTTGGGTATGGAGGATGGGGTTGGAGTTGTTAGAAGGCATATATCTTTATACTGAACTGGAAGGAGAATAGAACGTACATATGTATAGCATCTCTGGTTGTTTGTCGAGGACGGGAGACAAAATGTCATACTACATATCTATCCATCACTATTGTTTAATAAAAGGTGGGTTAAAATATGATAAACTTCTGTTAGTTTCATATAGAGTTTACTGAGTGTATGGGGTTATCTCCTCTGGTTGATCACGCATACTCAGTCCTCGATTGTTTGTGCTCTCTCTGCATTTAAATGACAAGAAGTTATTCGTTAAGGTAACACTGCGTGCCTGTGCCGTTTTAGCTATCATCTTTTAAACATTCAAGTCGTGTTACATGCTTTTCAATAACCCCCTAATTGCATCTTCATTTGAATAGGGACTAACATTAACAACAAATAATTGTGTGAAACGTTTGCCGTGTTGTGGTACATTATTATTATTATTCACAAAAATATGGAATATTATCTCCCAAAATATCTGTCGAAGTTAAAAATTACCGAGTGTCTGCCCCTGACGAGTGTGCTTGGTATAGGCACTTTCCGCGAGGCGCGCAAGGCGAATAGCAAGGAATTCTGGTGTCAAAGCAACGCTTTTCGATCTCCCTCTCACTTCCTCATTTGATATAACTAAAGCTCTCAGAACCAAATAGTGTGCCCTTACATATATCGAATTCAATTAGAGGCGTTTCCCTCTCTCTCGCTCAATCGTATAAGCGATTTCTCTGCTATAACCCCAAAACGTAAAAAGAAAAGGGTCGCTGCCCCCAAGCGTTATATTGTTTACAATCCCGTGCGGATGCTGGCAGTAAAGACATATAGTCAGGTGGAGAACGTAGAATTTTTGCTAAAGAAGAAAAATCACATGACATGACGCTGCACATGACAGCATTAAATTCACTTTACAAAGTCATGGGCGGTAACGACAGGGCCTCTATCAAACAATATAACATATAAAGATGATCAGACCATATCAAATACACGAACCACATCGCCCAAAATTCATGGAAAATCTTTGCAATTTTATATTTAACACTGTAACCACATGCGTGGCCAGTCCCGGAGTGACATCTCGATAGAAATTTTGAATAACGCCTACGTTACAAATAAAACCCACTTAAGGATCATCCAATTATCGAATATTTCCCCTACAAAATTATTGTTGCGTTTATATTTCTCAACACACCATCTTTGAAAAATATCTAGTTCGACCCTCATGCCTCCTGAACACCTCGGGTTTGAATCCACAAAGTTAACCGCAGTGCTCCCGCACTTCCTTAAACCCTGAAAAGAGGTTTCGTTGTGCGGAAGGTCCCGTCGGACCACGAAAAATAACTGTGTTCGTTTTTTTCATAAAGGTTAGGATTATCTCATTTGCACATATCGCTCCTCCGTTGTGCAGAAGTTGTTGGGTATTAGCTTGTTGTGCGTTTAGATTAGTTAATAAATAGGAATGGACGATTGCTCTTGTGTATCCAAAATCACCCCGTAAAGATTCTAAGTCTGCGTATTACTCTAAAAGTAAATTATCCCTACCCGAGTAAGTTCTTTATATCGGTTAACATAACTCCTGAGTTATTATATTAAAATAATACCATTTTATTTCTCTCAAGTGCTGGCGAAGGTATTCAAAATAACCCTCAACTTTTTTAAGGACTCAATTTTAGAATACAGTATACAAAATTATTGTTTAGCTTGAATTTATATCACATAAATCAATCTAAATACTTAAGTGAATATCTATTCATTAGTCCTCTCAGTTATAAGTTAAATTTAAATATTACCAAGTGTTTGCCCCTACTACGCAGTGTTGGCGTGGTAAAGCCTGTCTTTTAAAGGTTAGGTATTCCAAAGATAACACGCCTTCGACCTTCCTCTTGGCGAATGCTATAGCATATTACAGAGGTGATTAAATATGATATGTTCGTTCCTTTTAGCAATCGTCTATAATGGTCACACTCTGTAAATTTACATCAAACCTATTCTTCCTAGGAAATCATTAACTTTCTAAAAATTTCTTTCCGAAATATTTTATTTAGTGTCACATTTCTAGATAAAAAGGTAATTGCCCCTGGTGTTATGGGTTCTATAACTCACTCTAATTAATAAGAAGATAACCTTTATAAATATATTACCTTAACAAAATGATTTTAGTGATCCTGCGTTTTCCTCTCTTGCTATTCTATGAGACACTCTACATATTAGAATTTTTTATCCTCAACCTCCGACCTCCAGTGTCCCGCTGCCCGGCCCTGAACTGTTTAAAATATTAGTTCAAGCAACCCCGGCGGCCAGGACCACCCACCCGGACAAATTCACCGAAACCAGTACGTCTAACGGAAAATTACTAGATGTTCCTCTGTCACATGATCCCCCGGGAATCCTGGGAGATTAAGAGCAGATTACCATGGATCTGTTTAAGAGTCTTGAAAATTTGTCTTGAAACTACCAAGAAATGCAACCGAGCATAATTGAGGTAATCTCCGAACACATCTTAGAGGGTCATAGAATGAAAGAAAAAAGGAATGAAAAAAGAAAAAAAAGGTTAGGTTAATGTCTGGGTTAGCCTTAGTCGCAATAAGCGTAATTAGGTTGTATTCCAATATCATCGCCGCTCTAGTGTCCTCGCGTCTAGCGCGCAAGAAAGGCATAAGACTATTTAAGGATGAGCCATTTTGGTAGCAAGAATGTTTGGAGTAAGCGCGTCCCTTTTTAGTCCAATCTTCTTTCATCTCACGTGAGGTATAACACTATCTTGCGTGTCTTCTTTTTCTTAAGTTATCCATTATTAACTCAAGTGTTTAAGTATTAGTACTGGTAAGGGATTAAAACCCAACTTAGGACCATTTGAAATATACAAATAATGTTGCGTTTATTCGTTAGAATAATCATACTAAACTTGTAATATCTATTAAATTGTCCGGTTTAAACAATTAACCCTAGAGGTTTATGCTCCCTTGACCCGTAGAATGTTTGAGCGGGAAAGTCCTCGTCAAGAGGTTTACGGTTGTCCAAGACCACGCCCCATTCGACTCCTCATTGGAAGCTAAGCTATTCAGTAAGATGAGTAAAATGTGCAATGGGTTAATTCACTTTTAGCCTAAAAATCTGTATGATCTCTCAAATTTATTGGTAACACTTCTGGTATATATATAATAATGCTTAAAAAAGTATTCCTATTTCGTCAAAAAGCCTTTTTGTAGAGTGGTTTCTATTATTATTCCAAGAAAATCTCAAACTTAAGTATCTCATATTGAAAAAAATCACAAATAACTTTGTTTGACTTGATTATGCATTTAACTAATATATCTACATGAAAATATATTAAAGTCGATGTCCGCGTTAAGAAGCACTAACGCACTCCAGTTCTTGCCCCTGACAGCCCGTTAGTTGTTTGGTTATAGCCGATCAGTTGTTCAAGCTCTGTTAATTTATATATTACTATTAATATTAGATACCCGTTCGGAGGTTAGTGAAATGTTCCACAGAACACGCCTTCGCTCCTAAATTTATGGGACAGCTAAGCTTTCAGAGGGTAAAATGATTGCGGTCTTCTTTTCAGCCAATCGTTTTTGTTCTACGAATACATAATATATATATATAGGTGTACACTCTGTAAGTACATACGATTGGCTAAAAGGGTTCAAACCCACTTATGGATACCATAATTGAAATAATATAATATATTAAATTGTGTTGTCATTACCTATTTGAAATAAAAATATAATTAATTGTTATAATTTTTATATTATATAGTAGATATAATTACTATATTTATTTATAATATATATATTATATATATATACTTATATATATAATTATTTCATATTTTTTAATATAATTTATTTTAAATATTAACATATTTTTTTTTATAATATTATAATTCATTAATTTTTTTATATAATATATTTTTATTTTCTATTATTTAGTTGATATTTATATTATATATTATAATATATAGTATATTAATAATAATCATATATTATCTATAATTAATATATATATATATATACTAGTATAATAATATATAATTACTATAATGTAATTAAATTTAAGTGAAATTAAGTAGTAACAATTCATATCTATCCGAATCCGCATCCGCATTTGCGTAACACATGCTACTAGCACTATAAAATTGAACAGTCCGCAACGGCTACTCTCGAGCTAATCTCAATTTATCACGGTAATAATCTCATCATCAGCGATTCTGAATTACCTTTATTTTGAAAATATATATGAGGATTTATTATTAGAAATGGTATTGTTTTCTCCAACTCTTATGAAATTTATCTTAAATATATATTATATTACTTTTAAATACATATTATTAAATATATTTGGCATCTAATATTTTTGGTGTATTTCCTATTGAGTGTTTTCAGGTTATAAATATTGCTAAATATATAATTTTAGATTTCTATGAGTATTATATTTCAATAATATATTATTAATAATATATATTATATATATATATTATATATATATTTTAATCATGGACGTTCTTCTAGTGGCGGGGTGCCATAGAGGCCCTCAATGGCCACCCCCTCCTAATACTTCTTTAGACACTATCAATATCTATTTAAGTCATCATAATTATGTTTAACATATATAAGTGCAGAGATTCTAACATTACATTTCTATATATATCCCGTGTCCATTCGTATACACAGGAAAATTCTCACTAAGTCCACTTTATCGTTATAATACACTTCTAATCCTTTGTACTATAGTGATAGGTGGAAATGTGTTAAACATTGTATGAATTTATGATGGTGATCTTTTGTGACGACATGCTGTGAGCACTCTATCCACGAGCCTGGGGTATTTGAAATGCCTAAACAAGAAATTAAAAACAAGTTACACAAAAATACCAGACAACATTGAACTACCTTTCGACACAAAATTATATGTAACAATGGCATTTTCAATATATACCATTTTTGGAGGATTATATCAAGATTAAAGGAGAGGTTTTCAATACCCATAAAGAAAACTTATTTCCTTTGCCAATTTGTTCGAAAGGTGAAAAGATGTGCAACTATGAAGAAAAGAATGTGTGTAATTTTACAGACTCCCGAAGTTCGCCTTCGTATTGATATATTCGCAGAGAGTGTGGAATAATTTCTTATATATGAAAAATAGTCAACATCTTGAAAAAATCGAGAATAGTCCATCCCCACCGCCGATAAGAATCCGAAGTTATGCTCAGGAAAATATTGTTCATCTTTTTTGTAGGTAATGTTCTAATTAAATCTGTGATAATCATAATGTCCGCGAGATACACACACATACACACAGCACATCTAACACCAAGGCACCAACTATCACATTCACACACCCGACGACACTTACATACATCAGCACACACATCTACCCACAACACGACAGCACAACGACCATATTCATAATTACAGTTAATTAGCAAAATAGCATACTTTACGAGCTTAGATAATTTGCATTTGCTCTCCAATTGTGTGAATAGCAAGAAAATAATCAAAGTGAGCAATACGTCTCTGCAGTATTTACATTACATTGTAGACATTTAATATTATTCTTTAATTTCCAAAGAAATCGTTGAAATAATCTTGATATAATATCTTGCTTTTGCAGTGTTCCCGATGTCCCCGAGATACGAGTTAACTTGCTATCGATTTTAACAGCCTTTGTATGAATTAATTATAATTAAAAAATAAAAACTACAACCAAATAAAAAATAATATCTCCTCTAAATGTCTAAGTACCATAAAACTTTTTTCGAGATCTATAAGAAAAAGTTTTTAATTCAATCAAGCAGTTAAATATTTTTTCAGGCTCTGACTTCATGTCTGTAATTTTTTCATTTTTTTATGCTTTTTCAAATGCATAATTAAAACAGGAAATAATGAAAAAAAAGTTTTTAAGCTTTTTTTTTTTTTTTTTTTTAATTTTTTATTTTTTTTTTTTTTTTTTTTTTTTTTTTTTAAAATAACTTTTATTTAAAGTAATATAATCACGTTGCTTCAATTAAATATTTTATATTAATATTAAATATGACTTTAATAAATTTTATTAATCCTTATTTATATCTCCTTTAATATATAAAATAAAATTTTAATTTAATTATATAAAACATTGTATATACGAAAAATAACCAAAATTTGTTTAAATTTACACCAGCAATTTGGAGTAAATACTCTGCGCCGCTTGTGAACCAGAAAATTTTGGGCAGAATCACACCCTTAATCAGCTATGTCTCAAATTTCAGACTCTTTCATGTTCCCCAAAATTAGTATATAGCTTCCTATTATTCAACCAAATTTAGTTTGTAGATTCATATTTGGCAGGATTGAAATATCAGGGCAACTGAGCCCCATCATACCAACCTCACTATTTGTAAAATAATCCTAATTAGCGATATATATTCTTTTCAACTAGTATAACCTCCAGAAACCTAATAATCTAATATATATATTATATAATTTATATTATTATATATTATATATTATAATTATATATTTAATAATATTCATTTTTTATTATTTATTAATGCTAGAAAAAAATAGATTTGTATAAAATATATTATTTTTAATATAATATATATATATTATATATATATAATATAATATATTAAACATATAAAATATCTGACAGTACAATATGAGCTAATAACGATTGTCATTCATATAGCTTTGAGCATTTATTTGATATACTTTAAATGTACTTTCTAGAATCATGTGGTAGTGGTAAGTTTATTGACCGATCTATTAGATTGTTACATACCTTTAAGGTGTTGAATTATATTTGTTTACAAATTATGTTCTTTTAATACTGATTTCTTTAAGTGGATGTTTAGTGGCAAATGTGGGGTACAATAAGATCGCTTAACTTTTAAATCCGTTTATTTCAAGAATTTATAATATAAAATTTCAACGTAAAAATTTTATTAAATTAATGTAGATAAGAGTGTCCATCATATATGTAACGGGATAATTATAATTATGGTGGTTAGTTGTATATCATACTCAGATAGGCATTACTACTGATAAAGACTAAATCGGGGTGAATCTATTCAAATTTTTTTTATATCATAATTAAAAACAAAAGACAGAATGATGACATTTGATCCTCCTATAAATAACATATAAAAGATATGTAGATGATTTGTGTATGAGATTTAATGAATTAAAAATTATTATACATTTTCAAGGTAATTATTTGCTATTATCAAGACCGATAAGTTGCTACATTTAATATTTGCATAAATTTTAAGATGGAGATGGTTATATATAAGTGATTTTATGAATCATCATAATTTATTTTAGCTACTAAAATAATTATCATTCGTAAAACTATCATTTTGTTTAATGTTCTGCTTAATACTATTTTTATTCAGAGTTATGAAAGATTAGGAGAAGAGACTAGTTATATCATTAACTATTATTAATAATAATTAATATTAAGAGCCAGTTTTGGTGATCCCCTTGTTTTACTCTGACCTTCTTTGTACAAAGATATTTAATATAAGGAAGAATGGATTTAGTTGGTTGGTGTATTTGGTTTTTTTTAAGAGTGAACTGACAAGGATATTTAGAGGATAAACAATATAAGTTTGTCAATATTTAGTAAAAATAATCCAGGAGTAGAAGATCTTACTTGGCACCTTGTTTGTGTCTAAAATGTGTAGGTTGTTAGTGATTTATGTACCGATTATGTATATGAAAATAGATTATCTGATTATTAACTCTTTTCATAATAATACGATGATGTGTTAGTAGTTGGCATGTGGTGTTTTAAATTTTTAGTTTCCCATGAGGGGATATGTTTCTTGTGCATCATGTCTGGGATATGTTTAACCCTTGAATGTGCAATATTTTATGTTGGGAGTCTGACTCGTCGCCAAGGATAACATTCTTATGAAAGAAAGATAAAGCCGTTGTGTGTCTACAAAGTATTATCTTTCTGATTCTGGATCATAAATGTGCGGTTTAAAATATGATCAGTTTTAGTGTCCATAGATTGAGAAGTTGTGGGAGTATCCAATTAGTAATATGTTCTATAGGATTACATTGGTATGTCGCCTCTGGTTGTTTAAGTGCCTCCGCGCCGAAAGTGGGCAATTAAGGTTTTTAAGCCAGAGGGGTATGATGTAATATGGTTTAATATTTGTCAAGCTTATAGTATGATAGGGTGGGTTCTGCAGAACGATTAGGTGGATAGTTCCTAAAGGTTGTTTTATCCTTTTAAGATGTGTAGTTAAAGGATATGGATAAAAGTTAGTTAGTGAGACTGATTAGCGTGATGCCTTGTTTTAAGTTAAATCTGGGGAGATTGAATAATGCGTTTTTATTTTGCCGGGAAGACCATGATTCGCCTTTATGTTTGTGTGATTGCCGATGTCGGGAAAATGTATAGTGAATTACTGGGCGATGAAATATTTGAGTGGTGTTTGTGAGTTATCTATTTGGTGGGACCGAAGGGCGTTATTAGGAAAGGAAGAAATTTATTATTATGTTTGTTTCACTTTGTTATTGATAAAGTAGTAAATGTATAGTAGATTTTTTTGAGCTTAAGTAATATGAGTTTAGAAATTATGATTGACCCCTCAAAAATCCGAAGTGGAGTGATAATTTCCAATATTCCATCTGAGTGTTGGAATATTCGTGATATAAGGAGACATCTGAGGAAGGAGCATTATACGCGTATCACTCGCGAGAAGGAAGACCAGACGATTGTATTAGAGAATATTGAGAAGCGGAGCATGTATGGGGACTTTTAATGCGGTAAGATGAGAGCGAACCAGACTTAGACGCTCATTTTAGAGGGGCTGGTGGGGGTACAAGAGGTTAAGCTTTAATGATTGTATATTGCCCGTTGCGACTATGAGTATGAAGTTTAGGAAAAATGGAAATATTTACACAAATGGAGGTGTAAGACTAAGAAATTTGTTTGTGCCCGAGGATATAGGTTTTCTGTTACCAGCTAATTTGCGCCCTTATGTTGGGAATTTGTAGACCTCTGTGTGCATAATAATAAATGTCCAAGAAATCCGTTATAGAAATATTAAAAAAATTGTGAGATCAAGGTGATTATTATGGGAAAAGATTGGGATAAGGTCGTTAGTAGGTATACATGAAAAAGAGAGAAGTAGTTTTGAATTTTAGCGGAAATATAAGAGTAGACAAAGGATGGCTTGTGAAAAAAAAGTGTAGTGGGGAAAGGAAGTGACCGTTGTCTTTAATGATGAAATTAGAGAAAGACCGGTGTTAGAAATTAGATATGTGTTTGCGGTATTACAATGAATCTCGAAGACTGTCATTATTTCAACAAGTTGAACTCGCTAGCACGATCCTGCATAGTGATTATGATTATTGTCTTGTGTGATGGAAGATTTTTATTCCCCCGATATGGTAAGAACGTGCGGTTAAATGAGAGTTATAAGAATAGTCAATAGAGTGTCAACCCCCAATGTACTGTGGTAATGTGTGGGTCTGATGAGAGATTATTGGGAGTGAGTGTATGGGGATAATAGATCCCAAAGGGCATGGGATAAGTACATGGATGGTTTGTTTGTGAAGTAAAAATTTTCAGTTAGAGTAAGAGCTTAACACGTAGAACCATGTGGTGCCGTTTGGATTAGAGAGTGCAATATAACTAGTTAATGGTATTGTGTTCGTATTGAGGTATGCAAGAGAATTACCCGCGGACTAGAACCGCAAAGCTTAAGGGAGAATTTAAGTGCTACATAATGTAATCTGAGTCTATCGATATTCCTTCCAAGCCTCCAAATATTACACCGGTATAAAGCCTTGTTCACAAGCGCGCGACTTACAGTGCTGAGACAGATGAGTCTTAGTGCTGCATCCGAGTAGAGAGTACTCAATAATAATAAATACTCTAAATAAAAGCTTAAAAAGAAGGTCATCACATAAATCATCCCTAAATATAATAAAATCAATAATAAGGAATAAATAATTTGAGATTTACAAATCGTTAGGTGAGTAGTAATTTAAACTTTATGTGTATTATAAATAATACAGTACTGGGTAGTATTGTATAAATATATGTAGCAACATAGGTATGAAATTTATTTTGAATAACCTACTAAAAATAATAAAATAATTTCTAAGTTTTTAATAATAAGTTAATAATGGAATCAAATTAAGCTCATGATTAGAACTAAATGTATATGTTGGATACTGTTGATTATTGAAACAAAAAAAATATTGATATGGAAAATTCATGAATTGATGTACAGTTTAAGGTAGGTTAGGTTTGATGGAAGTATTGGGAATAACCATAAGCAAATTTTGAACGAATACCGCGTCAAATGTACGCAGGCTTTTAATTTCTTTTCGTCGGAAATCGAGCGAAAATCTTTTGATGAGCCTTTTCTCAGCGTTACTGTTGAACCGGTGTTGAAAGAATTATTTCTTCAGAGGAGGAATTATTACGTAAGGGGAGAATCTAAGTTGTAAATGATTCTTGCGAGAGCAAGTTGGACCATGTTGTTCGGGTGTAGTAACATTGGTGTTTTAAAATGCACAATATTATTGGCCCTATGTCGCTCAGTCTGGTTATATAATATATTTTGAAGATTTTTTTGTAAGGTGCCTAAGGGCTGTGTTAGCAGAGGGCGGGAAGTTTTTTCTTATTTATATAGATTTGATGTCAGAGACATTAAGTAGGTTAGACCTTCAATGATGTTTCGACAATGTAGAATTTTTATATTGTGTTTATTAGGTTTTTTCCAATAAATCAAAAATTTGTGAAAGGAATTGGAGGTAATCTTCTCCTATCTTTCCACAGGCAAAATGACTAAACCCGTATCCGAGTAGCGGCTGAGTTCATAGAAATTTGGCCGAAATAATCGGCACTAGATTTTTTATGATTGTTTGTGGGAATGATTGCTAAAACACCAGAAGCTATTTTTTTGAAAAATTCAATTTGAAATTTTTGAAAGAGTTTTTATTTTACTATTTAATAATAAAATATGTTTTTTTATAAGAATGAGCTGCATCTAGTAGGTTGGTGAGATGAGAGTGATATTAGTTGGGTGGGAAATATAATTACCAATTGGTTTAGAAACTTTTTTAAAGGAAAATGGTTGCATTTTCTATAAGTAGCTGAAATTTGTAGTTTTGGTGCTTTATTGCCGATTTAGTATGTAATTTAATCATGGAGTTTTGTATAGTTCTGGGAATAGGATCATGTCTTCATTGAGCGTTTGTAATGGCGTGGGTACTTTAAGGGTTTTTTGGAGACAAATAAAACCTAAGTACTTCGTAGACACTTTCTTAAACAATTGAGTATGAGATTTTTGAAATATTTGCTAGAAATCATTTTCGTTCGATATTTGTAGGAAACAGCCTCTCAGAGTGGGATTTAAGTTAACACCGTTATACACCGCGGAGAATCATATTATATATTTGATATACTATATTATTATTAGTTATAGATTTTAATTCTTTACGAATTTGTATGAACTTTCAATGTGAATAGATGTAATTTTTT
Organism: Trachelipus rathkii; assembly: GCA_015478945.1. NCBI lineage: Eukaryota > Metazoa > Arthropoda > Malacostraca > Isopoda > Trachelipodidae > Trachelipus > Trachelipus rathkii. Next base: position 10,845 of record JABUQX010000699.1, on the reverse strand, counting down.
CAATAAATTATCATTGGATGGGGGATGTTGTTATTAATTGGGGTTTAATAAGTAATGTTAAAAATTTATTATATTTACAACTTTATATTTTAAATGTAAAATTTATTAAATATTAATGGTTATAAGTACCGCAATATTATCCATTTTCAAATTATTGCGTTGTGCGTAGACGCACACTCGACCGATCTCAATGATTTGGGGAACTCCCTCTTATTTTTTCAATACCCTTCGAAAGGTAAACTCATAATCTAACCTATAAACAAAGAATGCGGTGTATGAGATTAATGAATGCTAAAATTTCATCTACAAAACTTTAAAAGTGAGAATAGCTACATTATTCTATATTTAAGATGGAAGATGGTCACGTAGTTAACGAAATTCACATTCTATTTTAGCACAATAATATTATATAACTAGATTCTTCGTTTAATTTTCTCTAAACATTTTTCCATAAAAAAAGTTTTTTTATAAAGAAAAAATTTAAAAAAAAAAAAAGAGAAAAAAATTAAAGAAAATAAAGGAAAAGAGAAAAAGAGGATTAATTAAATATAAATAGTATATATATAAAAAAGGGAGGAGATATTATATATAATAGAGAAAAAAAAAAAAAATTATTAATATAATAATAATAATAATAATATAATAATAATATAATAATAATATATAATATAAATACTATAATATATATATTAATATATATTTAATTCAAACTTCAAAGGAAACAATTTCCCCGCATTGCTAGGACTATTTAAGTGAGTACATTAAGCATTTTTAAAGATCCTGATCAGCACCCTTACGATGCCGTCCTCGCCTGGTATTCTCTCGTCTTTTTTATACTATTTATATATGACATCCCGGACCTCAATCTTAGAGAATCCGCCCCGCAAACAGTTCAAATGTTTATAGCAGCATTCCATTGGCTCCTTTTCCGTAACTATAATAATCAGAGGATTAATCGCCTTTATGTTTGTTTATAGTTGTTAAGTAGTTTAAATGTAATATTAATATGTGATAAATATATAGGTCACTCGTTGATGAATTAAAATTCTCAAAAATATGGATATTAATTCTTCTAGTATAATACTTTTTGACTCATGTCTCTATCTAATAATTTGATTTCTATTATAAGGTATATTAATTAGCGATAATGGTAGTCGTGGTGTAAGTGAGATACATGAAATTAAATTACGGTATCTTCCGTATGAACTTTAATATAAAATTATGAAATAAACTAATTATAATTTAGATATGTCCTCCAATTATATCAAACTTCCCCGCATCCATATATGACATAACTTATATTATTTGGCAAATAGAATTCTTATTTCACACCAGGTGGTGAAATTTGCTCATTATAATGTCGTAACTAACTTATTAATTATCCTATATAATGGATAACTTTTTGATATATGAACAAACCTCACATACAGATAGTATATAATAACACTTACCACTCATTTCAAACCTGCTCTTTCATTTATAAATTAATTTACATCTAAGTATCATATATTATATAGGTGGAAATAAATAATGGTCACAAATGAGATTATTACTCTGATGTAGGATAAGACATAGCGATTTTGATTGAAAAGCAAAAATATTCCGAATTATGATGTGATTCATTAACATTAAATTACAAGAATTTTCACTAATCTCTTCCATATTTATAAATTTCTCATAAAAATTGTGAATATATTATAAAATATATTGTAATATGAAAGATTTAAAATGTAGATTTTAAAAACAATATCAGTTTTTTGGAGCATAAAATAACTTTTTATTTTTTTGTGTGCAAAACGCGATAATATATTGATTTAACGCTATCTTAGTATATATTTTAACTTAACTATAACTACTACTATAACTACTATAACTACTACCAACATTATACTACTATAACTTATATATAATAATAATAAATAAAGACTATATATATATTATAATTAAATAGTTCTTAACAATATATATTATTAAAAATAAAATAATACTGCTAAATATTAATTAAATATAAATTAATTATATATATATTATACTCTCTAGTTGCGATCTAAGCATACTTTTTACTTTAATCATCGTAAGCTCTCTACTCTCTTACTCTCATATCTCTTCTAATAATAATATAATAATATAATTACATAATTAAAATATAATATATTAAATAATTAATATAATTATAATCATTAAATTATAATATATAAAATTTAATAATAAATAATTAATAATAATAATGTCTTGTAGAAAAAAAAATAAATGGCAAGAAGATTCGAAACAATTTATATTATAACAGACATATGCTTAAAAATTTCTTTCCAACATTTATGCAAAATTAAAATTAATTTTCGGACTCCATTTTCTCTCTCTCTCTTCCCCTTTTTTATATTTATGATATAATACTTATAACTGTATAAATTTATTCCTCCTTTTCCTAATGACTTTTCATAGATAATATAGGAAAAAAATATAGTAGTGTATTATAATATAAGGGAAATGCTAAAAAATATAGTAGAAAAAAATAGCCAAGCGAAGAAAAAAAAATAGCCGAAATGACGATGGTGTGAAGTTCAAAAACGGGAAAATAAGAGAACTCCTCTGTTATAAAAAAGAACGCTATTTACCTACCTTTTAATGGATAATTAGAATTGAGAAAATAGTCTATTTTAAATAAATATATTCTAACGTATTCTTGCTTCCTCTTTACCCTTTAATTTATTTATTCATTATTTTATACTCTTTTCCTCTAATTTCTTTTATTCACTTTTTGTTCGTCTAATAAAATTCGAAAGTAAAAGAAGTTGTCAAGACTTGTGTAATAAAAATGCCTAATAATAAAAAATTTATTATACCTCAAAGAAGCCGCAATGTATATGGGGTCTACTAAGCATTTTTGCTACTTTGTATTAATCTGACGGTGGATGTAATTTCAATCAGTATGAGTTAGACTTTATCAAGATACTGTAGAGTCTTTTTGGTCTCCCACTTACCCAAATAAATTTTTTTTTTTTATCGAACCGCTCCTCTCTCTAAATCGGTTTATCTCTGGTTTTTTCTCTCTTATTCTTTCTTATATCTTTTGTTTTCTTCACTACAATTTATTCAACATTACTTATTTTATATCTTTTTTCTAATACAAACAGTATCAATGTCTACACCCATAGTATTTTCCTTAAAAAGACATAAGTGATTTAAACCAGTTTTTGCTTTATTCTTCTATTAAATTATTCACTTTTTTTTATATTTTTAAACAGCGCAATAGTTTTAGTCATTTGTATATTATTACGGTTCCCTCGATAAATAGTATTATAAACTATTAAATATCTTAAAGTGAATTTTTAATCAACCCCCCTTTTTTGTTTGCCCCTAAAGTTGTTATAATAATTAAATGTTTTTACTCATACGTTTCTATAATTCAAACTCTCTTTTACATAACTGATGAGTATGTGCCGAGCAGAGTAGAACATTGTGCCGGCCCGACCGGGTAGTTACTCATGATATAGTCCTTCTAATATGTTTTAAATAAGAATTTGTTATATTAAATAGCTGTCGGTGGATTCTTTCTTATAATTTTTTTCTCTATTACATTATAATGTCAAATACTCGTGTTACTTGTAGTATAATGCCCATTATGTTAATGCTTTCATATTAATCATATTTTATGTGACTCCAATATATGTCTAGAAAATATAAAAAAAAAGAAGAATTATTATCGTTCATAAACATTCATGCTTAATTTATTTGCACAAAATATATGATATAGTTTCTAAATGTCAAACTTACGTGCTGAGCTAACGAGTTAGAACCACGGAGAGGCAGGTGTATCAGTTCGCACTATTATGATATATATAATATATAAATAATATATCTATATAATAATTATATATATTATATATATAATTATATATTATTAATATTTATCTCTGTTAACTCTTATTCTCATTTTATTTATAATAATATCTTTTTCTATATAAACTTCTATAAAAAATAAATTAGAAAATATATACGGTTAATATAATATAGATTTATTATATCATAACATTCATTATTACATAATAAAAATAATTAATGTTACGTTAATATTTTCTTATATTTCTTCTGTACTTGTTTCTTACTACTAATTTTTTGAAATAGTTGTTAGTTTGAAATTATCTTTTGATGGAGATAAAAGTTCATGACAATAATTCAGGTGAAAGTAAATTATCTAATTCGAATAATAAAATTATATGTTTTTAGAATTATATAGGACAATATAGAATAATTGTATATAATTATGTAAAATCACATATAATTTACTCACTATTAGCTCGATTTTTCATTTAGTTAAATACTTATTTACCTATAAATTATACAGTTTTCTAGAGATTAATGTTCTGAAGGAGAACGATTAAAGAAATTAATTACAAGGTTTCATATTTTTTTTCTCATATATAATTAAGAATTATATAACACATATTTTGAATCATAAGAAATCTAGAAAGTAACAAAATAGGTAATAACATTAAGTTTATTTTTATAAAATGAAAACTTATAGGTATTGTATGTATAAACATTTATTACATTTAAAATAGTGACGATAATAATTAATGTTATATATATAAAAAAAATATAAATTAATATATCAATTTAATTTAAATTTATATAAAAAAATTTATATTCACCAAACCAGTTTCTGTAATATTTTCTTATCACTTAAGAACTAAATCTTATAATTTACAATTACATGGAAGCTCACATTTATATATATATATTATTACTATATTAGCATTATATTTTTTAAATAATATATAATAATTTAATTTTTATATATCTTATTAATTTTTAGAGGAATATATATGCAATATATATAATATTATCTAATTTATTATAATATAATTATTTATAATATATATAATTATCATATTATATAATATTAAATATATATATATATCTCTTAATATTAATATATATATTAATATATCTTAATTATAAGCGCGTAGTAATGAGATTGACTAGGAGAGTAAGAGAGTATAGGTAATGGAGTATGTAGCCTCGACAATCAGGTATGATGAGAGTTAACTCCTATTTGTATATAATATATATATTATTTAGTAGGTTCATGTGATTATATATAGGTATATCCCGCATTATTATCTAATATATGTGATATATACCCATTGGTTCGCCATTATTTTATTTATTGGTTTACTATTTTACTGCATACACTCTTCTTTCTTTCAGACAACATCTTACAGGCAACTGCCTTAATTATTCACTTAGTTTACGTGATGTCATAGTATAGATAATGAATATTAGCTCAGTCAGAGTATGTTTTGCGTAGTGTAAGAATAAGGCGACCATGACCTTAGGTATATTTGGTTATAATATTGAGCTCATACGATATATAATCTCTTGCTAAGTATTGTATTCTCTCACAAAAGTATCTTACGTAAAATGGTCTATAGTACATTAAAACGGTTGATCCTATATTAATATATCTTTAATGTAGTGAGAGGTCACTTGTTATATAATGAATGAGCTAGGTATAAGGTACATGAGAATATTGTTACAATTGGAATACTAAGTAGATCGAAGGAGGCGTAAAGGATGACGTTGATGATGGCTACTAATTTTATGAGCCAGTAAGTCTACTTTGCTTTTGTGACTCTCACGACTCGTGAAATTGAACACATACTTCTAAAAATAAATAGGAACTGCACTAGCAGCATTGACGCTTGTGAGCTAATTAATAGTATACTATATACTGTATATTAATAATACTCAGTATATATAAATGTGTGAGTGTGTATAAATAGTGTCATGTTATGCTGGTTAGTTGAAAGTAAATGAAGTAGAGCGATAATTGGCTATGCATTATATCCAATTAGACTGGTTCTGAGATATTGAAATCTATGAAAAACAGCAAATTAATATAAAGTGCGTCCTATCGTTATTGTTATATACGTTCAACATAATGAAATTTGCAAAAATTACTAAAATGATTTATGTCTTCTTACAAAAATAGCACTACGTGCTGAGCACGAAGTTAAATATTAAAAGATTAAAATATGGTCGCAATGTGTGTGTCAGTCTGGTGTCAGTAGGTCTCGAATTGAGAGAGCTATAGAGGTGAAAGTTTTGATCATTTCTGGGATAATTGTGACTGATGATATTGGGTGAGGTGAGTTGTAGATAAGTCTTCAAGTACTTAATTACTTGATAATTATGTAGGCGATCCTAATGGGCACGCGGTAATTTTTTTCAGATGAGTATGATGGTACTTATATATATAATTATTGGGTGATCTTGTAAAAATCTGAGATATATAGGTGATTGGTGAGTAGGTGACTTTGTATTTAATTATCGAGCGGAAAAGAAGGTATGTTGTAGTAATAGTATATACTTATTCTAAAAAATCTACAAGTATGACTAAAATTTATGAAAAATAATTTGTATGACGTGATATAAAAATGTGAGTTATCGATATATAGTGATAAATATTATATTAGATATTGTATTTTCTATTTGATGTTGCGAGGATAGATGTTTAAAATATGTTATACGGGAGCAAGACCAGAGGTTTGGAAGGAATTATAATAGAATCATTTATGTTGTTTTTAGTAAGATGAAGTTAGTTGGGGCTTGGATGCGATTAATAGTGAAAACTTCTGAAGTAAAGATTATATATTGGAAAGTATTTAATGAGTGAATTGTCAACATTATATATAAAGTACATTTCTTTATAATTAAAGGAAAGTTTTTAAGAGGCTATTTACAACATAATATACAGTTGAAATCCGTGACCAGAAGAAACTGAAAACTGACGAACATGCAAAGCCTTTTTAGTACTGCAAGGACAGATTGTGGAATGTAGTATGGAGTAAGATCTCACAGTGAGCTGGTGAATGAAGAGGGACATGCAAGCAATTACTAGTAATTACTGATTGTTACAGACCTATAATCCAATAGACGATATAATCCATGCCTGGAACAATATATGAGAAAAATATAAGACTAAACGATCGCATATGTAGGAGGAACTCATGTAAATATGAACCAGTTGAAGGAGCATGAGTGGAGATACAAGGAATGGCAGCATTTCTGGAAGGAAGGCTGACAAGGTTAAGATGGAGAGTAAGGGGAATACTGCATAGAATATGAAGGGATGGTGCTTTCCGTAAGATGATGCAATAGGAAAATTTGAGAAGAGATGTGGAGGGAAACAATTTCGAAATCTTGCTACATTGAGCAGTAATTAACAGAAGAAAGCTAACAGTGATAGTATTGTGGTGGTTTTAGATGGACTGCAAGGATGAAGGAAGAATAGAGGATAATTAATAAGGAGGGGTTATGGGTAATGAGAAAAGTTAGAGTAGTCTATATGGAGCATGGATGGATTATGTTGAATGTCCAAATGATGCTAATCGTTAAATTGAATGATTTGCAAGTTGTGCAACAAACGTTTATGGATGCGTATAGTCGAGGGATTGGAGCGAGAGCAGTAATAGCACCTTATTAGAGTAAGGGATAGTGAAATATGATAGAAACTATAATTGTGTTGTTATGGAGATATTGGCTGGTATTTTTGTTGAAGACTAAATCGACACATGACGTAAAGGACTGACTATTGATGCAAGCAAACAAAGTGCCTTATCGAGAAGGCTAAGATGTTTATCAATTTTTTCATTGAACAACATGATTGATAAAAATAGAGAGAAGAGTAAATCGATAATTTAGGTTATTTTATGACTTAGCCAACAGCTCTTGACAGATTATGAAGCTCTGGGGAGGTGTTGTGAATATGTGTTACTCTTAGCTTCTGAAGTTGGATCAAAAAAGTATGTATACATGTGAGCATGTGTAGAATAACACCTGTAGTTAAAGTATTGAGTTAATTATTAATAGCTCTGCGAAGCAGAAATGTGTTAAGTCTCATTGTTATTTAAATTTGTATATGGATAAGGTTATGAAAGAGATAAGAGGTGGGTGACAGGGCAAGGTGTTCAAAATGTGGAGAATGGAAATGAGTGCCGGGGTGCTCTGCTTATTGAATGCACTTTGAATTTGGTATTGTGTGGCGTTGAATCTGAAGAAGTTTGAGCACGGATTGGTAGAGAGGTTTTGGCAGAGTAATGTAACAGGGAGTTTGAGTGATGTAAATATGTAAGGTGTATGGTATAGTGAGGAGAGTCCGCAGTGTCGAATCTGTTAGACGGTAAGCAACATGTAAGTATTAAGTTAAATTTGGATATATGTTGAATAAAAACGCACAGGAAGATTGAAGGTGTAGAGGAAAGTTGTGATGGTGAAGGTGGCTGGTTCGTTAAATCCTATGTTGACTATAAAGAATAAGACTTTGAGTCGCTAGGGTTTTGCAATGAGGGTATGTTGTTATTTAATGTATAGTAGTGAAACTATGGTCTGGAATAACGGGTATAGATCTAAGATACAAAGTGTTCAGAAGGACCATCTTAGCAATTTTATGGGCGTGTTAGGTGTGAGATGAATCGATAAAATGAGGAATGAACGCATTAGGGAGTTGTGTGGTGTGGAAGAAAGGAGAAATGAGAGAATAACGAGCAGAACATTGATTAGTTTGTTATAGAGGCATGGCATGATATGAAGCTAGTAAGCGATATATAGTTGAGTGTGCTCTCGAATCGACCGGCTGGGAGACCGAAGAAAAAGTGGAATTAGTAAGTAAAGGAATGCCGGAAGTATACTTTTGGATAGTCTTGTGTTCAAAAAATCTTTTTACTTACACACATATGTCTCTCCTCACAGAAATGAATCCCTTCCGTATAGTCTCAATTTCTCGTAACTCCAAAAGCCCCTGTTGTCTCACCCCCTTTTTCGATCACCTATCCAGCCATTCAAAGCTTCCATCACAATTATTCTGAACCTCCAACTCACCTGTCTAAAAATCATCAGTTGTCCAGAAGATTTTCACTTTCTTACATCAGTTATGGCATATGCTACAACCAACATCCTTAACATTCCCAGAATAATTTAACCATTAGTATTCTTATACTCGCCAAAAAAAAAAAAAATACCATAAATCTTTGACACAAATATAACTCATCAGAAATAAATTTTTTCTTGACCCTCCCCTGCTCCCCAACTTTTTTACCTATATAAATTATATATATATATATATTATATAATATATCTAATAATAATATTATTTATAATATATATATCATATATTATATATATTAATATATATAATACTATATATATATATATATATATATATATATATTATATTTAATTACTTATTTAACTACATGCTTATTTATTTTTTCTGGGACTGTTTTTGATTTTTCATGAATTTTGCGATTATAACCTTCAGCAAAAAGTGTCAGTAGAAATTTCTGCGGGAACGTATGGACCAGCGGAGATCATGAAATTTTCGCACCGGATCCGTGGAAATTTACCGCTGGTTATTTCCAGCTGGGACTTGCTGGATCGCACGGGGGAATCCGCCTAGAATTTTTCCAGTAAAAACCGCACTGGGTCTAGTTGAAAAAAAAATATAAACAGGTGTGACATCCGTGTGGAATTTTCCAGTATAGATCCCGAAAACCACGTGCGAATTTCCCGTTATAGATCCGTTTGAAACTAGTTCAAATTCAGTAACAACTTTTCCCAGAACATAATTTTATTATTTGATTTTATTTTATTATTATTATTTTATTATATTATTTTTATATTATCTTTGATTATTATTATTATATTTTATCATTATTATATTATTATTATTATTATTATTAATATTATTATTTTATATTAATCTATATTTTATCTATTCTTATTATTATTATCTATTATGTCCATTATTACTTAATTATTCATTATCATATTCATTTTATTATCTATTAATTATTTATGTGGGTGGATTATTATTAACTCATTATTAATCAATAATCAATAATAAATATAATAAATAATGAATAAGTAATAATGAATAATTATAATAATATAATAATATAATAATATAGATATTAATAATAGATCAATTAATTATTGTTATTATTTTTTATTATTTTTTTAATTTCTTAATGTTATTATTTTTATTATATATTTATCTTATTATATTTTATATATTATTATTATTTATTATATTATTTATTTATTATTATATTATTATCTATATTTATTATTATTATTTATTCTCTAGATTATTATTAAGGAAATTAATACTTCTACCTCGGTAATTACCGATCAAAATCTACTATATATATATTATATATATTATATTCATATATATTATATATTATATTATTATACAATTATAATTGTAAATACTTTATTATATTTATTTATATATATATATATATGGTGCTATTGGTTTAAAGGACAGTGGTATACCTTAAATGAAGCTAGTAATGCTGTGTAAGTTTTGGAAAATGTTTTCTAATTTGTGGTCGAAGGAAAATTATTTCCTTTTATAATATATCATTAATAAAATCTTAATTGAATATCTTTAGATTTAGTTAGTTATTTTATACATTGTAAATTATCCAGCATTACACACTGTAAAAAAACAAGAAAAAAATAATGAAAAAGAAATCTATCTCAAAAACTACATAGCTACAGCGAAAGGAATACATTTTTGGAATCCTGGTAAAATTACATTAGGAATGTAAAAAAAAAAAAAAAAACATAAAAAAAAAAAAAAAAAAGAAAATTATTGTCATTAATTATGTAATATGATTAGAAGCCTTTTAGAGACCTCTTATTGGTTTCTTCGTTAAATAAATAGAGTTTCTACTGAAACTTTGCTAGTTTGTAGTGCACAGTGTGTGAGAATTACAACGTGTATATCTATACCGCACTGATTGCAGGATCGGGCGTCTCTCGGCCTTTCGGGAA
>JABUQX010000698.1:30000-45000 GCA_015478945.1 Trachelipus rathkii | reverse complement strand
TTTAATAACCTCAAATCTATTCTTAATAAAACCTTAAAGCAACCTAAGAGAACTCCTGTACTCAATTCTAAAATATTCCATCATTACTCTATTAGCTTTATCAACAAATTTTATCTTGAAATTCAATCAGCATTTCCTGCAATCAATTTTTCACTGATTTCTCTATCTCTTCCTCATATCTTTCTTTAACCTTTCTTTATGCAATCAATAACTTAATTACTTAATTTACAAAATCATTAAGGATCTATCATCATAAATAAATAAGTAAGTACATGTTTCAAAAGCTTTACAATTTTTATAAACTGCTTTCTACTACTAATCCCCTTTAATAAATTAAACAACAGTTTGCATACTTCTAAAATTCCTCGGAATGTATTACATTACAAATACTTTTAATCATCTTATAAAAATTACTTTACATTACTACATTAACTTCTTAAGGGAATGAACGATACTATACAAAAATTAAAGGGAAATATACGTTAAATGTTCCTGATTAAGAATTAAAGGATATTTACAGATTTAAATATGGCCGTCGTTACTAATAGCATCGCTACTTTCCTTCTCATCATTATTAATATCAATATTACCATTACTGCTATAATTAGTATTATTATCATTCAGTGTTAAATTCTTCAGATAAAGATTTAAAAAGGAAAAGTTATTTACAGTCCTTATTGTTTTTACCGTTTTTGTTAACACTATCGTCTTTATTGTTATAAGTAATACTATCGTCACCGTTATTATCATTAATACTATTAAATAATTTTAAATGTTCTAAATAAAGATTTAAGAAGGAAAAACTATCTACTGAATTACCTTTACTATTACCGATTTCGTTTTTATTATTAACATTAACGCTGCCATTATTACTATAAATAATACTATTATCATTATTTTTATAATTATCACTAATGCCGTCACAATTATTTGTATCAATCTTGCAACTATCATTATTATCTTTACCATTACCATTATGACTATAATCGTTGTGAAAAATATAGTTATCATCAATACTGTTGTTATTATTATCGTTATTATTCTCATCATCACTAAAGCAAGTATAAATCTCATCTCTATTTTCATCATACCATTTAATATTATAATCTTTATTAGCATTGTCAATATTACCATTATCCTTCTTATTACCAATATACTTAATAGCTTTATTTTCTATATCATCTTCTTTGTTTTTGTTAGTATGACTACTATTATTTATTTGAGCTAATTTCTCTTTCTTACGTTTTCTTTTCCTACCTTGAAACGATTCTGTTTCATTTAGAAAAACAAATTTTATAGTTCTTTTATCTATATGGACGATTTTCAGTTTTCTTATGTGATTAAGAATTAATGCTTTTAGTATGGTTTCACTTTTGTTAAGTTCGCTTATTAGTTTACTATCGTTATTCTCCTTGTTCAACATTACATTTTTTTATTATTATTATTAATAAAAATTGAAATGAAGATCATTATTCAATTTCAGAACAATCAGACATTCCTAATTAAGTAAGTTTAATGCAAGTTTAACTATTGAAATTTATTATTAACGTTACTTGGTACTATTGAAATTTATTATTAACTGCCTGTCACCTGTCTCGCAAAGTTAAAGGGAATACTGTGCATTTGTCTCGCCGCTATTCCACCAATGTAAGATTTTAAAACATTGACAAGACAATCTTCAGGTGACAGGATAAGAAAACTTGGTACATGTGAGCTGGATGGCTTGCATTCTTGGGTAGTTTTTTTTATGCTGAAAAAGTTAAAAAACTTTTGACAGGTTGGCTTTTGGTGTGACGCTCAGATTCTTCCTTTTTTTTAAATTTTATATTAAAAATTGTATGAACTTATTTTCGAATTGTGTTTAGTTATTAATTATTTCTTAGGTAATTTTCGTTCCAATAAAATGAAAATGATAATTACGTTTTATTATTAAAAATTAAATGATAAATACGTTTTACAAAATATATATATATATATATATATATATATTATAATATATTATATATATATATATATATATATTATATATATATATATATATATATATATTATATATATATACTATAATATATATATTATATTAATATTATATTAATAATATTTAATATATATATATATATTTATATAGTATTATATATATATATATATATATTCTATATATATATACTATATATATATATAACTAAAAAAGACAAAATAGCCAGAAAAGAGACAGGAGAATTATCGCGAAAAGTATGACAAACTTACAGAAAAACAATTTACATATTTGGAATCAGCGTATACCTAAGGCATATTACCAGAATGTAAAAAAAAAATCTCGATAAGTAGACACTTACAGAAAATTAAATTACATATTTGAATAAGCGTATAAAGCTTATTATATGCATAAGTCGTTTTATGATTAAAAACTTACGAATACCCAAGGGTAGACCGCATTGATACCAGGAGTTGGGGTCTCTCGCTCTAGGTGGATGTCCCCCATTGGCTCGAGGCCCCTAATGGAAATATGTTTCTTGAACTTACAAATTTTTAGGGGGCTCGAGCCGATGGGGGACAGAGGGGGGGACGAACGACTTACATATAAAAAGGCTTTATACGCTGATTTCTAATATGTAATTTGTTTTTCTGTAAGTGTCGTACTTTTCGAGTTTTTTTTTTTTTTTTTTTTTTTTTTTTTTTTTTTTTTTTTTTTTTTACATTCAGGTAATAAGCTTTATACGCTATGATTCCAAATATGTATTTGCTTTTCCTGTAGTGTCATACTTTTCAAGATAAATTTCTCCTGCCCTTTTCTGGAATTATGCCCCTTTAAAAAAAAAAAAAATATTATTAAACTGGATAAAGTTTAACAAAGTACCAAAATCGTAAAAAATATTTTTTGTTATCACTCCTTTACTTTGGGCTCTCTCATCTTCTCTCATCTCTCTCTCTGCTATATATATATATATATATATTATATAATATAATATATTATCATAATATAATTATATATACTATATATATTATGATATACTATATATTATTATATAATATATATATATATATATATATATATAATATCTTTTATATAAAATGTTTGCAGCCTAAATAGAGTGTCTTGAAGATTATGTCTATCAATGTTTAACTTCCCCATTCTTAAACAGCCAGTCTCGAGGCAGCCGAATTATATATGTCAAGAAGGGGGCAAAACAGAAATGTAAATTAAATCCACCCAATCCCTTGTCTAATGCATTCCCTCAGGTGGGTCTTAAAGAAATTGTTTAAGATTTTAAACTTTGACAAGACAATCTTCAGGTGACAGGATAAGAAAACTTTTATTAAGCAATGACTTTATTAAAATAGATTCTTTATTTGACACAAAATCGGTAGCGTGGTTAGTTTTTTAAGTGGCACAATGATCCTGGAGTAACGTGTCACTTGACTTAATCAATTAAGTAAGCGTGCACATGTCTTTTGAAAGTATTTGTCATAGGGAGTGGGAGAAATGGAAGAAGGGAATCTGTTAGGAAAAAAGACGGGAAAATTTAATAACTTTATGATCTGCCTGATTATGTTAACTGAAGAGGTCTTTCGATTGAGCAACAAAATAATAAATAGTACCTCGGAAACTTCCGACAATACTGCCGCCGAATTAGCCACTTCTGACTTCGACTAAGGAAATGCTGAAGGCCTTGGTCTACAGTAACTTCCACCTTTAAAATGGGGTTAAGGAATCTAAAAAGATTGACATTGATAAACAGGTTTAGTACAAATTACAGCCACTTCTGTCTGGATAAGTTTGAGCCTCGATAACTACCGACAGCTCAGGGAAACCCGAAGGTTTGGGAAACGGTGACTACCGTTTCAGGTAAGGTTCGGTTGAGAAGCAAGACTCTCTAAAGTAGTTATCCTACAGTTGCCTTGGTGAGAATGCCTAGTGAACTCTCCAGTCACTTTCCGAAATCCTGAATTCTCGTGCCTCTGATATCCCCTAAAGAAGTTCGAATAATTAATTTATTAACAATAAAGTGATAAATATAAAATAATATTTATAATCAAACGAAATAAGTTTTAGTATAATAATTCTAAACTATTCGTACTTCTCAAGAAAATCAAGGGTAACTAAATTATCTTAATCCTATAATTACAGTAATTTACAGTTCCTAAAATAAAGAAAAATAGCTTGATTTTAATACTTAAAGAATTATATACATTAATATTTATTTTATTACAAGAAAATAACTAAATAAATAAATTTATTAAACTCAAAATAAATATATAAGCATTAAATAATCGCTAAATCTTTCAAATATTTAGAAAGAAAATATGACGAATCAAATAACTGCATGTGTTCCAAATCCTTTAAAACGCAAAGAAATGCTTTAAAATATAATATCTAAATATAGGCTTAATAATAATTAAAACTAACTTTTAATACTTATAACTACCATATTAATGTTAATTAATATATAAATATATTCATCAATCAATTAAATCTTTTATTAAAATATCCTTAAAATTATTAAATGAAAATAAAATATACGAATACGTCATTTTTGAGAAAAGCAAATAATGCATCGATCGATTCAGATCGTATCATTGCGGAGCTCAAAAAGATTTAAAAGTATCATTTCCGTTATATATATACATAACTCTGACCAACAAAAAATAAATTTTTTTTTGCTGCACCAAGGATATTTTATCGAATTTATAGTATATCGGGTGTGCTGATTTCAGAAATGACAGTTTTCCAAGATTGGCTCTAGTTCTTGAGATACAGGGTGTTCCAGATTTACTCTTATACAAATATCTTTTTTAATGCATATTTTACAGTAATATCGTTTTATTTCTTTTTAAGGGGCTTACCTTTATATATACTTTATTTTTTTCTTTTTTCAAGAACACTAAAGTGAGTATTTCACAGAGAGCCTGTTTGAATAACCCAATGTATTCTGCTACATCTGTGGTGAATATTGGCCAGGAACCAAAGAAGAATATTACTGAACTCTGTGAAGCAAGCAATAGGCTTAATTCCCCTTTGGCTCCCCCCATAACTTAATACTTTGGAATGAACTCGGAGACCAAGATAGTCTTGGGCTCCCCATATGGTCTGTAAAACGTGTGTCGAAAATCTACGTCAGTGGAAAAATGTACGAAGAAAGGTTTAAAATTTGGTGTGCCTATGGTATGGCGGGAGCCAAAGAATCACCACAGCGACTGTTATTTTTGTTTGGTTAATGTGAAAGGTATCAAATCGTTACAAGAAACGTAAAAATTTGAGTATTCGGATTTGGAATCAGCAAGGCCACCTGTACCCAACACTCCGACGATGTCCCATCCCAGTGTTCACTATACACTCCCAGACCTAGCATTGTCTGATGGAGAAGATATCCAGGATTTGGTGTGCATCACGTGCAGATAGTGGTAGTGAAGTATGAAGGAAAGAGTACTGTCTACATATGTGCAGCCAAAGACAGTTTCTCCAAGGAAGGAGATCGAAGTGATTTAGGTAGCGTAAGAGGTTAAGTCTCTCCAAGCAAGATTCTGAGCTTTTAGCCATCTAGACTAAGTGAAGCAAGTGTATTTGTTCGTCTCGAAGGGGTACGAATCGTGAAAATTATCTAAAGCTTTGTTATTGTCTGGGACAAAATAGAGGCTTACATTCGCTTCTTCTTCCATTAGTATCTGAAGAGAAGACCTATATACTGTAGGAAAGCATCCCTGGACTCCTACATGCCAAATGGGGGTTACCTTAAATACCTGACCAGTAAGATTGGCGATTGTTTTATTGATAGTCTCAAAACGAGAAGGCCTTTGAAGTGTGTTTTTATTGTAGGCAGATGGCAATAGTTATCGGTCGACTACCATAGAGTCACTTGTGTTATTTGGATCAACTCGAGGAGCTTGTAGTGTATTGAAGAAGTAGATGGAGATTCCTTGCGTGGATTGACTCCAACCAACTGAAAGAGGAATATATGAAAATATAAGAATGATTGCAGAAGCTTAGATATAATGACACCAGTGGGTCTATATGACCGTTGAATTTTGAAGAATGGTCGAAACATCTTACTTGAGCAAGCAAAGCGATTTACTAAGTACCTCACGCCCGGCACCCCCGCCTATGTTTCATATGCTTGTGGATAGTTGGGCTAAAGAAGACCACTGGGAAAAAGTGTATGGCCTGCTAGGGGGAAAATATGAACTGTAGGTGCTCAAATATCATTAACGAACCACTGGTTGGCAGAGGAAAAATTATTTTCCCCCTTTTTTTGTTCCCCCCACACTGAGCTTAGAACCTATTATTTTCCCACCACTCCACATCAAACCAGGACTGATGAAGCAATTTGTTAAGGGCCCTAGACAAAGATGGGGAAATGTTTCAAATATATCTGCAGATTTTTTCCAGGGTTGAGTATGGCAGAAAAAACTCAAATGCTGGATCTTTAGCGGCCGCCCTTCCAAAGCCCTCATTCGCCGCTCGTTCCAAATATCAAGGATTGGACAATACTTCAAATAAAATTCCATGACTGATATTGAAGCACATCTGCCTGGAAAAGTTTTGTCTTGGTTTGTTCAGATAGAACTTTTTTTTGGGCACAAAAAATTAGATTGCCACTATATATGAATCGTACCAGAAGCACTGCTATTGCAGGACTTCAAAAAATTAGACATTGAATGCTATATGAGCATAAAAGTTCACTCTTACTACCTAGTCACTTAGATCCGGGGTTTCCGGATAAGATCTAGGATGTTTATATTTTGAGGAACCAAGGGATAATGAGGTTCCATCAAGATATACAAGGGTATGGAAGAAAAGATATCCAAGGAAGAGATGGAAAACGACAATAGTCTATCTGAACATGATGGGCAAAACATATTGTTGGAGGGCCATCCTTCAACGTAATTGTCCTAACAAGTCAACACTATTACTGCGCACACGAGAAGACTAATGCATTTAAGACCGATTAATGTAATGCATTAATTGTGATTTCCTTGTACTGAATTGAATGTTTTTAATTTTTAGAAAATCTATTTCATTATTAAGCATTTTATGTCTTACTCATATAGCGGAATTGAATATATTATCTTTGGTGGTTTTTTTTGTGAATTACGGTCGTTAGGACGAAATATACAACTGCATAACACTAATTTGTTGTTTATTTTCTTGAGTAATATTTTTGTGGAACCACCCTGTATCTCTCAAACAAACCTAAGAGCCAATCTTACGGAAAAAACAGCGGGAAAGGTCAATATTCGGGGAATTCAGGGCAACAAGTTTTACTTATAGCGGTTAATGACCTTCAAATGTTTTGCCCCAAAATCTTTGTTGGCCAAGACTCCGTTATATAATTTGTATATACTTTTATTTGACAACATATTTTTACAAGAAAATTTTTCATCACATTTTTTTTTTTTTAATGGAGGTATAATAATATAATGGTTTTCTTAGAAAATAAATAAGCTTATGCAATTAATTTTCTTAAAACTTAAAATATGGAACGAGCGCCGGTGTCCTAGCTTCATTCCTGTAAAGATATATTAATTAAATGATCATTTGTCGTAATTAAAACAAGCAACCTTTTCTTTTGTTAAACCAAAGTATAATTTTTAATATCAGAATGTAATGAAATACGAATCTTTGATTAGAAATCTTTACGGAAAACATCCCAAAGCTTCGTTTCATGGGTAACTTAGATAATAAGGCAACGTCAATAGTTATGAATAAAATTGTTGTTTACTATGTCTTTTTATAAGCTTCTTTAAATATACTTTTTATTTAAAGAATGCTGGGTATAATTTCATGCCCATATTCTTTTATTTAGTAAAATGATAAAAAAATAACTGCAAGCCAACCTCTATTTTATTCAAATAAAGATCGACTCAGTAAAGCAAACATACTTAGAAAAATCCTTATCATTTTTCAAGAATAGACTCTAAACTCAAAGCATTGGATATCATAGAAGAAGTAAAATTCAAATTAAACAAAGAGAAAGCTAAATTGTGGCATAATTCATTAAGCTGTAGCGCTTCTTGACATATAAGAATCCTTATCGTCCTTTAGGGGAAAAAACAAAGTAGAATGTCTTTTTGTGGATGACCTTTGAAAAAGTCTAGAATAATGTTCTGAATTTAAAATGAGATCAAGGAATATATATTATTTTATAAAATATATGTACTGTTATTTGTTAAAAGCTAATAAAACTTTATGGTTCAAATATATTAAATTACCACTGGTACAACACACGAGGCTTCCCACTGAAGGAATTAAATTATAATAGTATATAATAATATATTATATATTATAAAAAAATATATATATATAAATGCAAATAATATAAAAAATAAACATATTTAAAAATAGAACTATGAAAGAATAAATAGATATAAAAAAATATAATAATGAAAATTCAAATAATAAAAATAATAATATATAATATATATTATGTAATAATATTTAATATTTAAAAAATAAATAAAAATAAAACGATTAATGATAAAAATTACAGCAATAGATATTTAAATAATTAGTAAAGTATAGTTTCAAAAATTATAAATAATATAATAAATATATAATAACTATATAACTACAAAAAACATAAAATAAACATATACATAAATATACATACATAATATTATGATAGTTTAGAATTAACTATAAATATATAACATACTAAGGGTTTAACTGAAAATTTAAAGAACCAAAATATAAATATAAATCTCACAAATATAATAAAATACTTATACACACAAAGTGGCTGGACTGCACCATCGATGGGAAAGAGAACGGTACATTCCTTCGAGAAAACAACCAGACGGTATTTTCGCCATCGCCCAGAATCGTGGCCGCAGATACCACCCGAAATAAGACCTTAATACAAAAAGAAAAAAGAAACGCAAAAAAAAAGAAAACTAGAAGAATCAATACTGAGAAAGAAGGGAAACCAGATCTCCATTCAGGACGAAGAAGTGAACCAAAGAAGAGAAGGAAAAAGAAAAGACTGCTCAACCCCAAAAGACCAAGAGGGCCGAAGAAAAGATGATGGCAGAATCC
The DNA here is from genome assembly GCA_015478945.1 of Trachelipus rathkii. Taxonomy (NCBI): domain Eukaryota; kingdom Metazoa; phylum Arthropoda; class Malacostraca; order Isopoda; family Trachelipodidae; genus Trachelipus; species Trachelipus rathkii. Next base: position 35,969 of record JABUQX010000698.1, on the reverse strand, counting down.
GAGCCCAGAGAGCCCAGATTAAGTAGAAGGAAGCATCTCCTAGAAAAACATAGGTCCAAAAACAATAATTATATAACGAAGGTAATCAAAGAGAGAGAGAAAGTGATGCAACATTTTCAAAATTTGCAAGAAGAAGTTTTGGTGAAATCAGAAGACACAAACAAGAGATGGATACAGAGAGAAAGCACACCTTCAGTGGAGTTGATAAATGTGTAAAATGAACAGGGGTGAGGAGGAGAGAGAAAGAGATGGTATAGAGGGAGAGGAAAGGATGAGGATAGGGAGAGGAAAGATAACTATGGAAGAAATTAGTAGGTGGCCTCTTGAAAGGATGAGAAACAGGTTAGGCGCCGAGACGACGAGAGAAAAAGTTAATGAAAAAAATAAAAATGGAAAAGGAGAGAACTTAAAATCAAAAAAGAATGTAATGAAAGTCATCAGAAAAACACCCCTAGACTTATGATACCTGTACTTTGAATCTGAGATAAATAGAAAACGAGAGTTATGACAAAGTTACACAGAGAATTGACGAGAGCACAATTAGTCAAAAACTAATACCAAAGTGCCAAATAATCATATAAGGGAAAAAAGGAGACACACGAACAATGAGACAACTGTAACAAAAACAAAACAACTTAACCATGAGGCGAAAATCTTCCTTTAGCATTAGCAAACCATCCTAAGAGATTAAAAAAAACATTATATATGAAAGAGAATATTTAGACAAGAAAAAGTAAGTAACCAAATACCCAACAGTTTAGATGATTATAGAATGAAAGAGTTAATACCAACGCGCTCCGAATGAGAAAATAGCATTAGAGCTATAGAAGAAACACACGACACCATGACAACGAACTGAAGATCGCTTAAGAATATACGCTACATAGAGAATATAATTAGAAGAAAAAAGGTATGGGAAGATTACAAACGAGAAGCAATTAACAAAGTTTCACTAGATCTGAAGGAAAGCTTACGATATCAATGCTAAGATAGAAAGATTGAATGAGAGAGACTGGTTGGGCAGAGAGAGAGATCAAATGCAGCTGACGCCGCTAGAAAGGTCTGACGGGAGGACTCTGGAGACAGTTTGAACAGGAAAATAGATACAAAATGCTAATGTAAAGAACAGAATATTATAGAGAATAAGGAATGGTTCGAAAGAGTCTGAGAACAGTGGTTGTAAACAAGGAAGCGACGCGATGAAAGCGTCACCATATGAGTTTGTACCTAATCTGGATAGCTAGTGAATAAGAATAGAGAATGAGAGAAGGCTGCAAAAAATATTCAGAGATTTGACGGTCCATATTGTTGCTCCTAGCGGATGAACTAATGGCCCCGTCTGCATAGAAGAGATGCGAGAGGAGAAACCACACCAGACCCGTGAGAGAGTAGTGATAATAGCTATATATGCCCCAACAGGTGACGAGAGGCCGGAACTTGAATATAAACACATAGAGAAAAAAACGGAAAGATCAATGAGTGGTCAAGTAGAGAAGAAAGGAGGGAGAGAGATTGAAGCTGAATAAGTAGAGGTGGAGCGGACTGAGATAAAGATGGTGGGGAGAAATGTAAGTATGATGGGTGGGCTATATGGAAAAGAGAGGAGAAATGTCACAGAGATTGCACAAATAGGATAGCCTCAGTATGAGTGGAAAGCAGTAAGAAGCACAAAATAGTATATCCAATACTATGAAGATAGACAAATGAGATTGGAAGGTGAAAAGAAAATCCGTGATATATTGAAGCTGTTGTAACACGGATTAATTACGAAATATAACTAAAGAAGCCAGAGACATAGAGTCATACAGGACCACAAAGAGAGAGAAAAGATAGCAGTAATACAGTCGGCGGAGAATGAGATTACGTTATTGACGGCAGTTATCAGGGGGAAAAAGACTAAGAAGAGACAGACAGAGAAAACGAAGAAATAAAAGAAGAAAGAGGTGATAGTGAAGGCTATATTGAATAAAGATAGAATGCAAAAAGCAAAAGATATGAAAAAGGAAAGATTATCATCCATCAAGAGGATGATAAGAACTAACAAGAGGAAAGAAAAGTAGGCCAAGAATGAGAGGCGAGTGTGAGACCAAAAAGAAACAAGAAAGCAGAGCGACCAAGACGCTAGCGAAGAGTAAATGAAAGCTCAAAGGTGAGAGGACTCATTTGAGAAGACATGGATTAGCCGTCGATGCAGGAGCTGAGAGAGAAATGGAGTTTTGGAAGATAGAGGAAGATTCACAAGAGTGCTGGCCCCGCTCCCACTCGACAGGATGCCTCAACTAGTATATATATATATATATATATATATTAGTATATAATATATAACCAAAAAAACAAACAGAAAATAAGAAATATATTATTGATTAAAACTAATATTAACTAAAAACAAAATATTAAGAAATATATATCATATATATATATTATATAATATATATATATATATATATATATACCAAAATAAATAATAATAAATCCAAAATTTAACAAATGTATATATACGTATAACCTATTAACAAACCATATAAAATACAAACGAACTCACAATATAATCTATTAAAAACTCTATAAACTCTATATATATATAACATTATCAAAACTACGTAAATACATCAAATAATCAAAAAAAAAAACTAATTACCATAAAGAAAAGAAAAAAACACTCAGACTACGTATATATATAAATACTCTAGAATAATATATAAAGTCACTATAAAAACAATATAACTCAAAAATAATACCCCCAATATTCACTCACCCCACCTACATCACATACATATATAAAATAGAATATAGAAAATAACACCCTATATATATATATATATGTGTAATATCAATACCAAATATTAAATGCATATATAATAAAGTAACTACATATTAATGTCACCTACTCATCCATCGAATACTACCCACATACTCCTATAAGTCAACCATCTAAATTATAAAACTGTACCTAGAAAACTCAAATAAAACCCTATACAAGATAATACTCATAATGCGCTCATCAGATATAATAAAAAATAAATATAAATATATAACAGAAATAAAAAACACATAACTAACTAACATAAACAATAAAAATCCACATACAAAACCATTATAATATACCCCGCACTCATACACAAAACTCATAATACTAATAACTCCTATAGTATTAATACAAAAATATAAAACGTGTAAAAAAACAAATAAATACTAATCAATAACAAACATACTACATAGTCAAAAGAGTAGTAATTATATAATACATAATATCATAATCATAAATACAACCAAAAAACTAAAAAACTAGAAATAAATAACCCTACCTCATCAACCCCAAACAATATCAATTATATATATAAATAATACTCCATAATAAACATAATCAATACTATATTATATCAATAATAATACATACAAAAACATAATTAAATAATAACTCCAATAAAAAAACAATTATAAGGAACAAGCCTATCAAACCGTACAATATAACAACATACACGTATACAATCACTAATATAGCCCACATTCAATACATAACAATATTATAATATGACTAAATACAATATATATATATAATATTAAAACCACAAAAACTCACAATCAGAAGGACAGCTTTCTTTGCTATTACTCATAAAAATATATAAAAAACCATAAAAAAACAACCAAAACACAAACATCAAAAAAATAACCATAACATAAAAAAAAAAAAAAACACCTATATATATATAAACTAAACTAAAATAAATCATAATAATCATAAAAACTAATAATCCACATAATCATATAAACACAAATATAAAATAAAAATAACATCAAGCGACAAAAAAACATACATAAACAAAATATATCTATAATATAGAGAAAGAGAAAGTAGAGAATGAGAGACAAAGAACCAAACGAAAAAACGAAAGCAGAGAGAGACTATAACTCAGAGAGAACAGACGACACCAAAAAGGAGATGAGTCCAAGAGAAGACGAGAAGAGAGAAACCACACCCCATAAAACATTTCACGATAGAGTAAAGAATATTTTTGTGGCAATTGTGATATCAACGTGTAGACGCAAACCACATTTAACAAAAAACATAAAACAATAGATACTAATCACAGAAGGGAGACGATCCAAGAACCCCCCAAATCTTATTTTATTAAATAGATTAGTCCCAACTAATTAATTATTATAACGAATACCAAAAAGCTAACTTGCAGGAAACAAATAAAGGCTGAGAAAATACAAAACAGAAATCATAAAACTGTATCTCTTAAACAATTGGGAGTACTAAACTTCTAGCAAAATGTACATAAACTTTATATATGTAAAATGAGAGTTAAGTGTTTTGTTGCATCTGTAATGAGCATTGGTCGATTTTTAAAATCTACTATTATATTTTAATATTGTATATTTTATTTGACATAGGGAGTGCAGTAAATGGATAGAATATACTAATAAGATATATATTTTATAATTGAATAAATAAAATACTAATTTATATATTTTTCAAAACTTTCTAAAGATCAAAAAAAATATCTACAACAAAAAAAGAGAATATTTTAACCAAAATGGTCCTCATATACCAAAACCAAAATTGTCCTCATTTACCAAAATAAAACGAAAAACTCCAAAACGAAGTATCAAAATAAAAAATCCTTTGTAATTCAAAAGTTTACTTTAATTCTTTATATCAATAATTAGAAAATGTAAGGGAGTGACTCAGTAGAGTCAATTCCCCCGACATCAACTGATTAGTCGTTTTTGATCAGCTTCTTTTATAAGAGCAATTTTTTGTACGGTATTTAATGATGGCTTCATACCAATATATTTTTAATGTTATTAATATTTTTAATAATACTATATTATAAATTTATATATAAACTCCTTAGTAAAAGGATATTTATTACAAGTAAAGAAAAATTCGTCATTTTTCCTAGTTCCTACCATTGTTAGTAAAAACTTTCCATGTTTATTTGTATGTACAAGTGGCAAATATTTAGGTGTTTTTAAAAATAACAGTGATAGCCACTGTGTTCTTCACTAACTCTTCAAACGTGTTATTGGAACTCTCCACTACTCCGTTGTTTGCAGGTTTGTTCAGCTTACTGTAGATGTGGTCAATCCTTTAGTTCTTCGGCATCTGTTCAAACTTTCTACTCCTGAACTCCACTCCATTACTAGTCAATATCTTAGATGGTGCATGTATAAAACTTTGGAACATGTGATATTCGAATGAAACCGATACCCTTTTCGCTGCAAAATCTTTATTTGTCTCACCATTGCCAACTTACTGCAATGATCAATTGTGGATAACCATGCCACATTACCCAATCTTGTTCTTAACATAACGTCAACAGCGACCATCTTAAATGGGTTATCTCAATTGAGTTTCTCACTTCAGTTTTTCAGACTGATGTGTATATTATTGCATGGTTAATCTTCGTTAGATGGCACTTCGAGCAAGTCTTATATACTTCCTACTTAATCCGTATTTTCGGATGCCACTCATATTTCACTACTGCATGTCGTAGTTTGTACCCTCCAATGTTCACAAGATTTATATGGATTGTCACTCTTACATTAATTAGTTGTTTGAAATCTACCACGGCACAACAATAACTTGTTCAAAATCTTTGTACTAAAATTCTTTTATTTATCACAAAACCTTCTCTGTACTAGTAATATTTCTTTAGAAAAGGATCAGTTTTGTCAATTTCTTGGTCATTTCTTTCAATCTCTCAGTGTTCTTATAGATTCTGATCTAACTTGCAATTTTATAATCTTTTCAAGCGCTATCTCAGTTAGTTGATCACTGTTTCCATTAACCGATAGGTTACACATTGCCGCCGTTGTTACAAAAGTGTCATTCAAATTCTCATTATCACAACTATGAGAAAGAATTCCTTTCCCGAAATCCAAAATTGCTTTAATTTCTACCAAATAGTTTATGCCCAGCAGAGGAGACAGGCTGGAACATACTCATCTTTGACGGCCAC
>JABUQX010000698.1:7500-20000 GCA_015478945.1 Trachelipus rathkii | reverse complement strand
TTTATATATGAAAGTAAGGGGGGGATATATTGTGCCCCTTACTATTTCACTTTTAAGCCAAGTTGATAATGAAAACGCACAGCGTTTTACACAAGCATTTTTGTGTACATTTTTGTAAAGTTTTTAACAAATAGTTTTTAAGTCGTTAAAGCGATATTATCGCAAGCAAATTCGATACCCGTAAGATACTTGAATAAGAGTTTGTGTAACGAGTGCCTTGCACGAGTAAAATCTTTGAAAGTGAGCGCAAGATTGTTAAATCTGTTTAGTGTGAAACAAAGGGAGAGAGAAAGAGAAGGCGAAAAAGCGATTCCGTTTTTTATTATTTTTCTTTTATCTTAGAAAATTTCTCCTCCTATCTTGTCTTAAAAAATTGTTCTGTAACACTTACGTAGTTAATTAAAAAATTAAATCCATATTATATATATATATATATATATATATATATATATATATATATATATATATATATATATATATATATATATATATATATATATATATATATATATATATATATATACGTGCATGTTTGGTTGTGTGTACTAACGAAAAGAGAAACAGAGAAACAAAGAATTTCAAGGTGAAATACCTGTAGCTTCACCCCAAAAAATTCATGCACACACACAGCAAGGAAAGCAATGAAACAGGTAACACACAAACTAACATATTCATGCAGAAGGCAAACTCGTTCAACTGACACGAACAAGTGCCATTAACGCACACAAGAGGGAGTTCTTATTTGCCCTTACATGCCTTTTTATTCTTTTTATTCCCATAATCTTACGCACAGGTGCGAAAAGCGACAAAAGGTTTTTATTCACAAGTTTAATACATGATTATATAAGTATATTTTAGAGGAATCCGGACAAGGTAATAGTGCAAAAGATTCCCTGTGCTATAAACGTTTTTTTTATATATCGTTTAAATAGTTTTAATTTATATATATATATATATATATATATATATATATATCTGCTGTATATACTGTATCTCACCCTTATCTCTATATATACTCTCTCTCTCTCTCTCTCTACTCTCTGTATTTTTATTTTTTGCAATGCAGAACATTGTGTTTTTGTAAAAATCTTCTGTGACTCATTCATTTATATGGGGGGCCAGGCCTTTGGTACTCAGCAGTAATGTGAAAAACCGGGTGCTTTAAAAACTACGTTTGAAGCGTCTTATTTTGGGGACGTGGATGGCCTAGTGGTTAGAGCATCCGGTTGTTGTTAACTCAGCAACGCGGAGTCCAACGCGTTCGAATCCCGCTGACGAAGAGTAAAATCTTCTGTGACTCATTCATTTATATAACAATTTTTATAACAATTACCGGATGCTTTAACCACTAGGCCATCCATGTAACTCCTTATACATATAAATGAATGAGTCACAGAAGATTTTACTCATCGTCGCGCGAAACGTTAACTCCCGTTGCTGAGTTAGCATGGCTAACCAGATGCTCTAACCACAGGCCATCCATCTGCGCTCCAAGCTGTGGTTTAAAGCACCATTTTCGCCATATGAAGACCTGGAAGATGAGTGAGTCACAGGAGATTTATACAATAATAATTGGTCACATTGGACTTCTGCGTCGCAGAGGTAACAATTACCGGATGCTTTAACCACTAGGCCATCCATGTAACTCCTTATACATCGGCGAAACTCATGATTTTAAGCGTAGACTGTACCAACACAAATATGACCTTACCAATGACAATCAATATTCTGCCCTTACATTACATCGTTCCACACATAACCACACTATAGACATTAACAACATGCCTATCATACATTCAAAAGGTTTACACAGAAGAAAACTATTTGAATCATACTGCATCTTAACACCAATAATTACAATAGACAAAAAGGCGAATTCAATATTAATCCCACTCTTAACAACATTATTTTGAACCCACTAATTTCTATAAAAATCTTAAATCTAAAAATACTAATTCTTTTTAAATCTTTATTTGTTAATATTAATTTAACTTTAGTCTTACAAAGAACTGCACCTGATGAGGTTTCGAACGAAACGAAAATTTGTGCTTTAATATATTAATAATAATAAATCTTACTTTAGATAAAATACCGACTCTTCTAAATTATTTACAAGTTTCTCTTTAAAGGCTTTTATTTATAATTTATATCTATTAGCGATCATTGTTTAACTGAATATCCTTACTATATATATATATATTTATATACTTCTAATATATATATATATATATATATATATATACTATATTTATATATATCTTATATATATATATATATATATATATATATATATATATATATATATATATATATATATATATATATATATATATATATATATATATATATGAGTACACATGTATGTTTAATTGTGCGGAAGGGTTTACAGTGTTAATACGTACATAGCATAAACCCACATGTGTACCGACACAAAAGCGCATAAAGAAACGCAGCCATGAATCAGTGTGTTTTTAGAGTTGCATTTATATAAAAAGAAAAAAAATACACTTATTTTCTTTTTCATTTTTTTATTATTTGTTCTTGAGAATTTCTTTGTTCTATAACGAAAAGGACTTAAGATTATGAAGTAGTAATCGTCCTTCCCCATTTAAAAAGTGATTTTAAAATAAAAAAGTTGTAAATCGTATTATACAGGTACGGACAAAGTTACATAAAAATTTCATTACGTTGACGCATAATAAAATTGTAATAAACGTTTAGTGGTTGACGGGTAAGATTAGTTGTTTTAATTAGTGAATCATTCCTTATAATTAATTGTTTTAATTAGTGAATATTTCTTATAAGTAATTGTTTTAATTAGTGAAGTTATTCTTATATAATTAAGTATTTTAATTAAGTGAATTTATTCCTATATAATTAATTGCTTTAAATAGTGAGCTTTATTTGATAAAATCAAATAGGATTAATCTACGAAAATTCATAGTGCCTTTAATATTGAATTTCATTTTGAGTACCCGATTTTGTTTAGCATTGTTGAAAATTATAAGCTCTTAGCTACATTTTCACTAATGAATCTTAACTAATTAGTGCATTTAATGAATAACAATGGAACAAAAGTGGCTTGTTTTTATCGAATTGTTCCCACATGTTTAATTTGCTTTTAATAACAGGTAATTTTGCTTTCCAATCGTTTGGTTAATTAGTGTATCCTTCCATCATAATCAGTTTAGTTTTTATTCAATCATTTCAACACGTTTAGTTTTTATTGTCTCAGTGTTGTTCCGAGTGGCCATTTTATATATATATATATATGTGTTCTCAGATTATTGTTTTATTTTTGAGTTTAGTGTTACGCATTAAAGCGGGTTTTAGCTTAGTAGAGAATATTTAGTGTTGAAGTAGGTAAAAATGGATAAACTAAGGAGGAATGACGAAGCGGTTGAAATGAGAGGGGAGGAAGAACGCATTGAAGAAGCAGAATTACCCAATCCAAAACGTTTTAAAAAAGAGGAAGAAGAGTTGGGAGAGACAGTCTCGTCCCCTGGGAGTATTGCTTCCCAAAATCAGTTGTCCAACCCAGTTGTTCTAGTTTATTAGATCAATCCTCTGTGCACGCAGAATTTATTACTAATGAACAGAGAATTCTCCCGAATAAGGCCAGTGATGAAGAGTCTTACTTAGAAGCCTTATTGAAATTTATGATATTTGAACGGTCGAAAGACACCCCTCTTCATTCTTTTATGATTCAGGCAAGGGATTTGATCAGAAATTATTTAGAAAAGGCAAGGGATGCTCAGCTTACATGCGTTTTTAACACATCCCAAATAAACTTTTTAGTGACCGCGAAAATTTTAGACCATGTAGATAAATTAGAGAATCATGGAGCACTAAGAGCGGCAATTTTTCGAATAATAGATCCCGAGTTAAGCTTGAACATATTGTTAGAAAAGATAGCCTTGATTGCAAATGAGCAAATGGCAAGTGCCACCCCAGAAATAGAAGGAAGGAAGGATGGCCAAGAGAATGAAGATGAAGTGAGAAAGGATAAAGTTTCTATTTTAGAGACCACAGTGGAAGAGAAGGTATCTTTTCCTTTGTCTGCCTCAACTAGTTTGTCAAGCCAGCGCAAACAACCCCTAAAGAAACACAGAGTATTTGGGGGAAAGGCAATCAAAAAGTGTCAAATTCCTGATTACATTAAAAGTTCCACGAATTCTTATATTAAAGCTTTGGTAAATTTATTTAGGCGTTCCAGGGAAGAAGGTATTTCCTTCGCCTCTTTTAATGCAAAAACGATAGAATTGCTTGAGGAATACCAAGAGAAGATGGAAAAAAGGAAGTTTAAACTAACATTAAACTCCTTGAAAAAAAAAATATCCCTTACTACAGAGGTTCTAAAATTTATTGTTAAGTTAAAAGATTCGAAATAGCTGAAAGGAGAGTTAGTAAATGAAGAAGAGGCAACAGTCCCCTCTCCTGTTCTTCCATCCAAACGGACGAATAATATAGAGGGAAACATTCAAACTCCAGCTCCAGTTTTCACCAAGCCAATTTCTCCAAAGATAGAAAAGCTTTCCCAAACAGGTCAGCATTATTGCTGTGATATGACTCTCTTCCTTAAGAAAGGACAAACAGGTATGAGAGTAACAAGTCTCCTAGATAGCGCCTCGGGGGTCACGATTATCCAACGACGGACGCTGGAAGAGCTAAAAAAAAGAGAAGGATGTAAAGCATTATCCCGACCATCTCACCTTACCCTGCACGGAATACATAGTAGTAATTCTACAACTTAGGATGAGGTAGAGCTATATTTTGTGTTATCTAACAAACTTCAGCGGACTACTTTCCTAGTATATGATGTTGGGGGATCAACTAGCTGGGATGTATTAGTCGGGACAAACATTCTTTCTAGCGAGAATATGAGTTTAAATTTTTACTCCTTGCAATTAATTTGTTATGGGAGTCAGGTGGGAAAAATTCCTCTCTACGTCCAAAAGGACTCACAAAGTAAATGTAAATGTAAGAATAAAATAGTGCAGACTACTAGAAAGTCTCCTGTAAGTAAAAGAAAAGTCGCATCTAATGGGAATTTTGGACAAGTTGTTCCGTCCTAAGATAGAAGTTCTAGTACCCCAATTCCCTATGTCATGAAAAGAATAGTCCTTAAAGTCAACAGTTTAGTCGAAGAAGACATAGGGACGGAGTTGTAATTAGTTTAGCATAGCTTAGGAGGATATAAAGGGAAAGATAACCAATAGGGTACAGTTATATATATATATATATATAATATATATATATGTATAATATTATGTGTGTCGAATCAAGGACATATAATAATATATATATTCTAGTTGTAAGATCTAAAATTTTTAAAGATTAAGCAATGCTTTATAAATATATATATATATATATATATAATATAATAATAATATATATATATATATATATATTATATATATATAGTTATATATGAATGTAATAATAATAATAATAATAAAAAAGATAAATAAAAATAGATATATATATATATATATATATATATATATATATATATATATATATATATATATATATATATATATATATATATATATATATATATATATGTGTGTGTGTGTCTATGAGTTTTTTATATAAATTTTGTCTCTTTTCCCCCAAATAACTTTTTTTTGTAATTTACTCGGTTAGAAATATCCTCTAAGCCCTTAAAATTGTAATAGGTAAAAGGAGTACCCACCCTAGTTTTAAGATAAGGATAGCTAGTTTTGCTTTTACCATACTATTCTTTCGTTTAAAGTTTTTAAGATAAGGAGATAATAGTTTCTTCCTTATTCTTTCGTTTAAAGTTTTTAAGATAAGGTGACAATAGTTTCTTCTGTATATTTTCGTTTAAAGTTTTTAAGATAAGGAGACAATAATTTCTTCTGTATATTTTCGTTTAAAGTTTTTGAGATAAGGAGATTATAGTTTCTCCCTTATTCTTTCTTAAAAGTTTTGAAATAAGGAGGCGATAACCCCCTCCTTCAGAATAGTAAATAAGAAGAGTGAGTATAGTAATGCCCCTTCGTCGTTTAAGTAAAATAGGAAGAGTGAGTACAGTAATGCCCCTTCGTCGTTTAAGTAAAATAAGAAGAGTGAGTATAGTAATGCTCCTTCGTCGCTTAAGTAAAGTAAGAAGAGTAAAGAATTGAGTACGTAATATTTCTTCATCTCTTTATAAAAATTAGGAGAGTTAATTTTCCCTAATTAAATGCAAAGAATAAGTTTTGAATTAAAGAGAGAATTGGAGTGCGTTCATTCCCTAATAGACGTTTAAAATAAGATACGTGAAATAGGCAGTAGTTCCTTAAAAAGGAAGAGCAAAAGGTTTCGTGTCGATTGAAACTCTTCTGAACCCATAAGTTATGGATGAAAGGCTCCACCAGTTGAGAGAGCCAGCTCCGCCCCAAAGAATTCTCTAAATAGCAAGCAGTTACTTGAAGGAAAGAGAGAAGCCTTTCCTGCCCGAAGTTATTAAGTAGGTACCAGTTACCTAGAGTATAAAGAGTGAGTTTCACATTGAGTAAAAAGTTCTTACCATCCAGTTAGAGTATAAAGAGTGAGTTTCACATTGAGTAAAAAGTTCTCACCATCCAATTAGAGTATAAGAGTGAGTTTCACATTGAGTAAAAAGTTCTCACCATCCAATTAAGCATAGCCAGCCAGAACCCCTCAAAAAGGGCCGTCGCCTAGAGGAAAGGAAGAAAAGTACCTTCCTAATTCAATTTAACAGTGTGATAAGAAAAGCAGAGTTGGAGCTTAGAGATGCTCACCCCTTTTAATTATCATAGCTCAGAGAAAGCTAGGCCAAAGTTTTAAGCCCATTGTTCAGAGATAAAGGAGATGATCAAATCCTCTTCATTAATTTTTAAATAATTGGGATACAGAAATTATCAATCCATTTTTTAGGAATCAGAGATCTGTATTTCCCCCAAAGTAAGAGTACCGATTACTCGAAAGTTTCCGACGACATTGTTCGTCGCAGTGGTTTTTTTTTAAATATCAGTTTTCCTGACGAGCGTTATTCGTCACCCATTCTTTAGCGTTAGGGGATTAGCAATCCCGCAAATGAAACGCTAAGATGAAGTTTAGTTTCTTTCGCTAATGTTAAAGCGCATTTGTATTATAAGAGAGGAAAATAAGCACTTAGGGAGAAAGCTTTGGTGACCCTAGCGTCCCTCCTCTCCTGCATAAGTATGCCTTGCTGATAAGAGAGCAAAGAAGATGAAAATTTTGATATTAATTTGATCTCGCCCACATGGCGACAGTTTTCTTGTAAATAAAATTAGAAAGGTTATTAGCTACTAAGCCATAGTTTTGTATATATATATATATATATATATATATATAATAATATAACTTTATATAAAAATAAATATATATAATAATAATATATATATAAATATATATATATATATATATATATATATATATATATATATATATATATATATATATATATATATATATATATATTTTGTATATAGTTTTCTTAAAAGGAATTTTTAATTTATTATTCAGTTTCCTGTTAAGGGTTAAAGATTGCTTACATTAGTAGAGATAGCTTGAGAATTAACAAGAAAGCGCCCATTCATTCATGTCTGGCAGACAAAGACCCAAGCTTAAACGTTGCTGGCTCTTGTCTTTCCAAATACATGATGAAATTTACAAGCGTGTGAAAAGGCAAAAAACTTTCCTAAGTTGGAAAACAGAATAGTAACTCCTGATTTTTTATAACATGTAGTTCCTTTTAAAGAAAGTTGCAGAATTAGGGACGAAAGTTTCCCATTGTAAATTCCACATTTAACAAAAGAACCTTTTTTCTTTTTTTGTAAAAATCAACAGCATTTAACAGAGATGTACATATAAGACAATCCTAAGGAACAATAGGTTGGAGTTACCTCACCTCACGTTCTAGTTAAGGAAGTAGTTATGGGTTAAATTATATAGCGTCGTGAGGTGATCAACCTAATATATGAGAAAGTTCAAAGCTCAAATTAAAGTTAGGTCCTTAGTCACAAGATTAAGCCCAGCCCTTGATAGTAAAGATTTTGTTAATGCTCATTATTGATATATATATATATATATATATATATATATATATATATATATATATATATATATATATATATTTTTTTTTAAAAAAAAAAACAATATATTTTTACATATATTTATTTATATATATATATATATATAAATATATATATATATATATATATATATATATATATATATATATATATATATCTATATATATATATATATATATATATATATATATATATATATATATATATATATATATATATATATATATATATATATATATATATATATTCATATATATATATATATACTTATACTCTGTTTTCTTTTGAAGGAAAGGAAAGAAAAGCCTTTGGTAGGTTCAGACTTGATCAACAAACGATGTGGACAATCGTTTAAAGGTTAAAGTAAAAAGAAACCATCGGACCAGTCGGTTGCTTTATTTAAGTTTGGAAGAGGAAGAAAGTCAAGCTTAGTTAATTCAGAGAATCCAAGGAAATGTGATTAGTTTTGTTTTTTTTATTATTGTTTAGTTTTTTTTTGCGCTTAAATTGCATATAAGTAGTTTGTTTCTATTGAAAAGAGAAGGTTATCCTATTCATTTATTTTATTCGATTTAATTTCGAAGTTTGCGATTCTATATTAAAGGTATAGAATTTAGGTTAGAATTTAAGTTTAGTTTTGAAGGCCTTAAATTGTAAATAAGTCCATTGAGTAAGTGGATTAAAAGTTTTACAGACTAAAGCAAGGGATAGGTTCACATAGTACCTCATCCTCATCCATTCGAATTAAAGTGTTGAATCGTAAGATGACAATTTCAGATCGAAATATTTCTATTAAGGAGTGGACACCTTTATAGTTAGAAATATTTTTAAAATTTTTAAAATTCATATTTCTTTTTGTTTGTATTTTCTTTTTGTTTGTAGCAAGTAGTTACCAGAGTTTTCTAGTAATGTTTTTCATTTGCTCCAGATTCAAAGTAGTTCTTAGACTTAAAGCCCAGTGGATATTTATTGCAAGGAGATTGGACATTCTCCACATTAGTAAAAAGGGATGGATAAGAATTCGTATCTTTAGTCGGGAAATGGCTGATGGTAAGAGTAATTACAAAGGTCGTAGTTACGAGTTAGATAGGAATAGCAAGTCACAATAGAGCTAAGATTTGGACAAAAAGGGAGACCAAGTTTGTATATTTTGTTCGGTAATAGAACCGAAAAGAGGAGAACTTTCCCTCACTATTAGATTAAGTTTTGTGCATTTTTTTCTGTTCGGTAATAATAACGAAAAGAGGAGAACCATCCTTCACTAATAGGTTTAGTGTACATAGAAGGTAAAATTAGCATTTAGTCATTAAAAGTCCCAGGTATTTAGGGCAGTGAAATCACAGAAAAATGATCTCTGTGAGAAAGATGAATGAAGGTTTATAGTTCTGACAAAGAAGAGATAAGTTCTCATTAGATAAGAAGGGAAAGAAGTCCCCATTCTTTTCAGAGGACCTTCACAAGTACGTTCTTTCCAAAATAAGTTTGTAGAAAACATAGTTCGCAGTGAACAAAACACTCTTCGAAAAATCGGAACGAAGTGTTCCTAGAAATCAGAGTGAGAAGAAACGTATAAAATAGAACATAGAGTCCAAAGCAGCACTCTATGAAGCTGATTTTGTAAGCAAAAGGGACCTACTTCTGCATCGGATAGCTCCCATAGAAAAGAACATAGAGTCCAGAAGAGCACTCTATTGAGAAGAAGTTGAGAATCGATTGACATTTGGATTAACAACAAATGCTGAATCCATTCCAAGAGTCTGACGTTGGTTGATAGGTAGAGACAAATAGTGTCAGAAGATGATTGTTGTATCAAAAATTAAAGTGTTAGTTCGACCTTAGGATCGATGTGGAACCCACGATAGGTAGATCTCACTTTAATAGATACCCCCATTTTTTTTTGCTAAAGAAATGCTCAAGCATCAAATAGATGCAAAGAACATGAACGTTTTTTTTTATGATTACTAATTCTTTCGAGAATTTTCGTTTTTGATGATATATTTTTTTATATAATACTTTAAGATAAGATGATAAAACTTCAATGAAGTTAAAATTCACACTGATGTCTACTGGCATTCAGTTGTACATAATGGATAAAACTTAAGTTAGCATATCTTATGATGTTTTTATATATTTTGTTTCAGTACACGTTTGTTCATTTACTCTTTCAGAGTTTTAGCTTGGATTAAGAATAAACTCGCAGCTTCCAGTTGGCTCAGATGAGTTCTCTAGTCGATTAATTTAAGATACAGTTATGCTTAAGAATGCATTGACCAAAACGTTTCATTCGACAAACCACGAATATATGGGTTTGAGCTGGGAATTAAGTGGCAAAAAGCCCTCCTGAGTATAAACAGAAAGGAAACGTGTAGTTTATGTGGTCCCCCCTCGTTGTTTTAATTAGGTAATTAAGTTTTAAGAGAATAAGTTCTTACGCCAGTGTAAATTTAGAGACTGTATATAAGTTTTTATATCTATATTGAACCGGTTTTTTTTCTTTATTGTAAGGAACAATTATTTGATAACAATTTTTTTTTATTATTATTTTTATTATTTTAACCGATGGGTTCTCAGCAGAGGAACACGTTTTCTTACGCCCCAGGCCAACATATTTAATAAAATCATATTAAAAAACTAAAACCAAAAAACTTTTTGTTTGAAAATAAAAAATAATAAAAATAACTTAAGTTATTACAATAATAGTAGTTACAGATTTAATAAAATCATATTAAAAAACAAAAACCAAAAAACTTTTTGTTTGAAAATAAAAAATTGTAAAAATAACTTAGTTATTACGAAAATAGTAGTAACGATTTGTCTCGCAAACTAGCAGTCGTATTTTCATTTCTATTAAGTTCGAATTATTTTGAGAATTAACCACTTATACATTAATTTCTCTTTTTTATTTAGTTAAAGACTATTTTTGCAATACCAACATTTAGTTTTATATTTGCTTTCATTGCATGATAAGTTTTATAGTTCCATAAGTGCATGATTAAAACTATTTTTTTTAATAATTTTGGAATTAAATTTCTTATGTTTTAAGTACTTTTAAGAAACGCTTTCAGCTTCAGCTTATGCAGCAATTAAATTTTAAGTAATTTTAAGAAACGCTTTCAAATCAGTTACCTTGCCAGTTTAAATAGTTCCTAAATTAAGTATACGACAAAGATTTTAGTTTACACAAGTATATTGAAATAAATTAGACATTAGTTGTAAGGCAATGGTTAAAGCTTTACTACTTTAAAACTAACCCTTAATTGTAAAATAATGCTTAAGACTAAAACTAACCAATATATTTCATTTTTCTTTCAATGAATCGATTGATCAACTTTGCGCCAGAATGCTAAGTGTACAATTAGCCATTTTGATGTTGGATTGATCGACCAATTTGTTTTAAGGCGACCTTTATATTTTCTAAGACAAAACAAAATTTACAAAATTTACAAATTTGTTAAACCCTAAAAATCAAAAGTTAAAGTAAATTTGTACTTCTAAATAAACCTATGAAGTTAATCAAAATTCCATGCATTATAATTGCCACGTTGTTTAATTTGCGAAAATGGTATAAAAAATTTAAGTCAAAATTAAAAAGAATTATCTAGTCGAAAAGATCCAATCTAAATTTATAATTTGGGAGGTTTAAGTTCGAACAAATATTTCAAGATAGAAATATTTTTAGGAACGAGAATTAAACCTTGAAATTTCATACCCGATCCTTGGGACTCACACTAAAAGCGAATCTTGTCTTCAATATATTGCATTTTCTCATATTGAAGATAAACACAGAAACTACACTCTTGCACTGCTTATACATCAGATACGAAAGTTTTCTTATTCTCTTACCTATGTTTGAATTATTCGATTTTTCTTTAATTTGCCTAGAAAATTACTTCCATTTCTTTATTAACAATCTACCAAAGTTAAGCCACGCTTAAAGTTGTAGACCTCTTATTTTGTTTCCAATTCATATCAAATGTTTGGTTTTCCCAAACCTTACATTTTCCCTTCTCTTCGGATGTCATTCCATTTGAAAATAATGCAACGTATGTTGATTGAAATAAATCTTTAAATAAAAGATCTTCTCAAAAAGGGTTTCCTTTATCGGAATTGAAATAGTTTTTGGTACAAAAACAATCTTAAAATCAACATGTTGTTGCATTCCTCTTTGTTGACGCCATGGGCGCTTACAGGTTTCAACACCCCGCCTTCTTTGGTACTTTATCACGGTCTTTACTATAATTCAAACAGAAAATATTTTCCTTCCTAGTAAACAACTTCTGCATAGTTACTATTTAAAAAACACGCCATTTCCTTAAATTTCTCTTCTTATAGAGTCCAAAATCCCTTAACTCTTCTTCTGTGAGACCATAATTCTGTTTACCTATTTCTCTCTTGCAAACGTTGCAAGTT
>JABUQX010000697.1:0-27016 GCA_015478945.1 Trachelipus rathkii | reverse complement strand
TTTTGGTCGAAAGAGTGCATCAAGTGACTAAAAGACTGATTGGGTAAGAACAAGGTGCATTTAGAAATAGTAGAGGATGTGTGGATCAAATCTTTACATTGAAACAAATGATTGGGAAAATGAGGGAGAAGAATAAATTGTATATAGGTTTTATGGATTTGCAACAAGCATATGATAGGATTAATCCGGAAGCTCTATGGCAGGTCTTAGTGATATATGGGTGTTGATTGTAGCTTCTTGAAGAACGAAAGAGTGCCAATTTTAGTGTGAAGGGTGTGGTAAGAATACCAAATTCAAAGTGATTGGTTTAATTACTAATAGCAGGTGAGGCACGGATGTGTTGTCTTCCTTGGTTATTCAATTTGTATAAAGATGAGGTTATGAAAGAAATTAGAGGTGGGGTGGCAAGGGGTATGGTGTTAGAATGATGGAGAATGGAGGTGAGTGGAGGGTTCCCTACCTATTATATGAGGATGATTTGGTTTTGTGTGGCGAATCTGAAGAGAGAGTGAGAGAATTGGTAGAGAGATTTGGTAGGATGTGTAAAATGAGGGGTTTGAAAGTAAATGTAGATAAGAGTAAGGTTATGGTTGTGAGTGAGGACATTTCTCTGTGTGAAGTTATGTTAGATGGTGAGCAGCTGGAAAAAGTGCCGAGTTTAAATATTTAGGATATATGTTGGATGAAAAAGGAACGGCTGATGCAGAGTGTAGTAGGAAAGTTGTGATTGGCATGAAGGTGTGCTAGGGTCTTACATGAGGGTATGTTGTTACCTGTGTTAATGTATAGAAGTGAGATTATGGTCTGGAATAAGAGGTATAGATCTAAAGTACAATGCGTTCAGATCAGGGTTGGCACTAAAAACCCCACCCCAAAAAAAAAAAAAAAAAAAAAAAGCCCACCTAATAAAACCCAAAAAAGACCAGCGGCAGTGTTTTTTTTTTTTTTTTTTAAATTTTAAGCTATTATTTTCAACAATTTGAAAGATATTTTTAAAAATTACTAATATGCAATAATAACTATATTATGTTTCATTATTAGTAAGCCTATTTGCATTTTATTCAAGATTTTCACTGATAATTTACCTTTAAATATTTGAAATAAATGAGGATGGAAAAAATAAATTTTTAAAATTTAATACAAAAGTACAAATGAATCTTTAAATTTTATCGACTTAGAAGATAACTAGATTCCATTATTAAAATTACTAAACAATAGTAATACCATTTACCTTTACAAGTTTCACCAATTAGGCAATGACATTCATTCAGCAGTGGGAATTAGACAATGTCTATTACCAAATTATATGTTTAATTTGTAAATTTTATACCTATTTATTAATTTATTTGTCAAATAATACAGAAATGACAATACAAAACACAAATTCAATTATTGATAATTTTATTTTTTTCCTCAAAAATAGAAATTTTAAAAAAGCCCAATAAAACCCAAAAAAGCCCAATAAAACAAAAAAAAAACTGCTGAGCTGTTTTTTTTTTGTCCAACCCTGGTTTAGATGGACAATCTTAGGGGTGTTAGGCGTGAGAAGAATTGATAGAGGAATGAACGTGTTAGAGAGTTGTGTGGTGTGAAGAAAGGGGTAAATGAGGGAATAAATGAAAGTCCATTGAGATGGTTTGGTCAAGTGGAAAGGATGGATGATAGTCGGTTGGTTAAATGGATGTATAGTGGTGAGTGTGCTGGGAATCAACCAGCTGGGAGACCGAGAAAAAAGTGGATTAAGTCAGTAAAGGAATGCCTGGAGGAGAAATGTGAGTTTGGCGGAGGCAAGAAGAAAGGTGCATAACAGGAATGAAAGGAGGGTTTTGTGAGGGAGTATGGTTGTAGCTTACCTGGGCCAAGGATGAACCCCACATTGATGAGATGCCATAGTGAAGGTCCATTGTGGTCCTGTGAAGCTCTAGGGTGGATTTTCTGACTGCAACGAGTTCTCACTAAAAGGAATAAAGGGGGAGATAAGGCTGGGCTTTCTTTTCAACATGCTTCATATTCTTCTACTACTTTTCTGTTTCCAGTGTATGTTACGCACCTTTACCCACAGTCTTGGGGAGAGAAGATGGGTGATGATGATGAGATATATATATATATATATATATATATATATATATATATATATATATATATATATATATATATATATATATATATATATATATATATATATATATATACCGTATATATATATATTGTAACAAGTTTTTGTTACAATGAGAGGACAAGTCCAGTACTTACTTTTTAGATAAAGGAAGTCTGGCTCATCCCAAGAGAGGTACGGATTGTAAAGTGATCTTCTTCCACACTTTCTCCTGTGACAGATGTCGTTACGGATCTTGTCTCCGATAAAAAGGAAATATGTTTATTTTTCGTGTTGTCCCTTAAGAACGACCACAACCACTGCCGAGAATTTAAGTCACAATTAGTAACAGAAAATAGAAAGATTAAATAACGTTCAAAGCTGCAACCACAAGAACGAAAAAAACACTCACCATCAATGATGATACCACATGCCCTAAACGTTTTTGGCAATTTAGATAAGAAAAAGTGCAGCTATGCAATTGGCTTGACAACTAAAGTGCATAAAAATAAAGTGTTTTATTTTATGGTTATTTTATTTATATTATGTTAATTAGCATGGGTTATATACATAGGTGTTACGAATAATATTATTAATAGTAATAATCAGTAAATAATAAATAATAATGAGTATAATATAATAATAATAAGAAGAAGAATAATAATAATCAAAATAATAATAATAAATAATAAAAAGATAAAAATAATAAATAATAAAAAGATAAAAATACTAATAAAGATAAATAATATATAAGGATAAAAATACTCAAATCATGAAGGGGAAACAATAATAATAATAAACATTAAGACCAATCCTCAGATAATAATGAGAACACAAAACTTTATGCAAGCAACTATCTCTTGCTACCTATCTTTTTTACTATTGCACAGAACTAATAATTATATATATATACAGGTATTCAAAAAATTCAATCTTGCAATTTGCAAAGAAGTCACGGTTTATACCAAGCCCTAAAAGGGTTAAAAATAAGATGTCTTAATACAAAAATGTTACAGTAGTTGGGCTCACCGTAGGTGGCAGCTGTGCCAGGTAGTTGGTGATGTCCCACTCCTGTATTTCTGTATTTTTTTTGTAAGTTGTTTCCTATGTTTTTTTTAGTCCCCTAGGCGTGTTCCTTTTAAAAAAAGAAACCTTTATAACTCATATGTTATTTCCTTGATTTAACAAAATTTGTAATTTACTATTTAATGATATACTATAAAATTTGCGATATACTATTAGATGGTCCACATACATATAATAAAACTTCTTAATAAAACTTTTTAGGCCTTATTGACAGCAAAATTATATAAAAAAGTGAAAATGATCATATATAATATAAATTAAGTATTATTTATAAATCTTGTCTTCATTCCCTATATATAAATAAATATTGTTCTATATTCTATATATATTGTAATGTGTTGCCTCTCTCCTATTATAGCCAGCATATTCTTCATTACACATTTTATGAGAGTTGAAGAGTAGATCAATCATTTTTCTACGCTCTCACGTAGTGTTAGTTCATTAAAGTAAAGTAATTCATATATTTTTAATTATTATTTATGTTTTATAAAATATTTTTTCACTCAAAAAAATTTATTTATATGTATATGTACTCTCGATAACAATCAAACTTTTAAACACGAGTATTTATAAAAATTAGACTACAGTTATTATCATATTCACTAGTATAAACACCTATCCACCTTTTCCTTTGGAGCACGGATTATCCGCTTATATATTATTATCACATGTTGTAAAAGACAAAAGGAAATAGATACTATTCTTTGAAACACAATATTTCGGTTTCAATTTTTGCAGAATCTTTTCATATTTATTATTCGAAATCACATTATCACTCTTATGGGGTGACTGAAATATATACCGCAAAGAGACAATAAGAGACTATAAAAGAATTATATGGATTCTGAAACTATTTGGTCGCAATTTGCAGCACTTCTGAGGTGTATAAAAAGTATCCAGTTTCCATATTTTTTGCATAGTCGCGAGCTACCGCACAGAACTAGAGAGTGAGTCTATGAAATATATCGCTCATGATATACCTAATATTATAGGATTTATTATAATAATCTTCTGCTTGATTCTTATGGTATGCTCATAAGTATACTAATCCCATAGTGGATCTATAGCTTATCTTTCACTAAGTCTATGTGAGAGATTATTAATTCGAGTTAGTATCTATATATTACTCAATATACTTAGTTATATATATATATATAATATAATATATATATATATAGTCCCATATATAAGACCACTTATTGTAATCATTCAATTAAATTTCATATATGTTATGTTTCATATATCTATTCACAGCAGCAGCAATTTATCGAGAGGACTCAATAGATTTTAGTTGTATATGCACGCACCAGCTCACGCCCCAGGTGTGGATCAAGCCAAATCCATGATATATTAGATGAGTACTCACACTATAAAAAGCTATATTTATTATTATTTCTACATAGTATGCCATTGGTGAATGCTCATACTATTATATAATATAGCCAATTATATATAATTCAATAAGTATGATGATAAATATAACATATTAAGTCATTATATAGGGTATGATATAAACAAGACCTAACCTATATTGATCGACATTGCCATAATCATAGGCCTTACCTGGATGTATTATAAAAATAATAATTTTTCCAATATCCCTTCATTTCTATAAATCTTTATTTTATTTTTTTTTACATTTGTTTATTATTAATAGTATAATAAAATAGATGAAAACTCACGTCTGGGTGAAAGATCTTGAATTATTGCGAATGCTGAGCTCGTCAGGAGGAGAAAGAAAAGCATTTTTATTGCAAAGAAGTTCTTCATATTTTTCCAACTGTCAACTAAGTTTAATATAACCTATGGTTTTAACTTCTGCTGTTCTGGTGCTAGTCCACCTCTCCTATCATGGACTGCCTCTCATTCTCACTGCTGTACTTTACTTCCTCTCCGTGTATAAATGTTTTCTTTTGTCTTATAAAGTCACTATATACCTCTTACTCAATATACTTACCTAACATGATGATATTATATATATTCATTTATATTGTTTTTGAATGACTTAAAATTCGGATTCTGCATCTCATAGATAAATATATTCACTCTATGAAAAAAATTCTTTTATTCTTTTATTCTTATTTTTACTTACACACACATAGACACACACTACAGACATAGTGAGTACACTTATATTATAAATTATTTATATAATATACTAAATACTAAAATATAATATAAAGACCTGCTATTATATATTATCTCACTCTATGAGTAAATAATACATATAGTACAATATTAATAACTCAATATTTATAATCACCTGTATATCTGGTATTCCATTCTTCTACTATATAGTATTCATATAACTATTATTGAGGTGACTATTTTTTGCCAAAAAATTAGACCTAAAACTATACAGCATATTTACTATATATATATATATATATATATATATATATTATATACATCAATCCAAATATATATAACTTTCTTTCCTTTGATTAGGAAAACTGCAGATAGCAAGAAATAAATAATAGAGCTGGAGAGAAGAGGAGCTTGGATTCTTTAAAATAAATTCTTTATCTTTCTCATACTTTTCCTAGAGAGTACTTACCTTTGGCAATTTTATCTAGGAGAGTCTAATATTCTTAATATACCAGCTCCTACCCTCACTATATACCTCACCTAACTCCAACTACATACACTTACTCACTAAAACATTCTATGATGCTAGCATACCCTGATATGAGTATATTACCATATAAAGCTTTTATGATTATACTTATATTCAATAATATACCTTTACTGAAATCCATATAATAAAAACAATAAACATTTAGGTATAAACTAACTAAAATTTGTAACTTGGCAAACATCTGCGACTAAAATTTTGAAGTTTCGTAGAAACAGAAATATATAATTTACTAAATAGTCACCTATTTTAATCAATTTAACTGCTACTATTAGTGGTATCAAAATTTTATGTACTTTTATTATCCCCATTAAATTATTTAATATATATATCATCATATATATATATATATATATTATACAACTAAAGGATATGGAGATTAGGTAACTATACTATATTATATATACCTTATACTCACTAATATAGTGAATAACATAAACGTAGACATATATCTTATATTTAGGGAAATTAATTTAGTATTGACAGAACAATATTTAGGCAAACTATATATATATATATATATACTATTATATATTATATACCTATATATATATATAATACTCATGGATTAGTTAGTTTTATATTTTATCGCTCTATATTATACTGTGTGCTCTTCCTGGGTATCACTTAGGCAAGGGACCTACCTATTTCTGCCTATCACTGATCGCTGGTATAGTCCCAGAGAGGATGATCTCTTTACAAGGCGCATAGCTGTAAATAGAGCACATAAACACGTAGACCTCAGAGCTCACTCACAACTTACCTTATCATATTATACTTTATGTGCCTATAATAGTAATAAGCTCCATCACTTATACGTAATTATCAATTAAAAGAACAAAATTTCGTTCATTTAGTATACGCTTATAATACCTCTCGATAACCTGTTTATCTTTATCTCCTATAAGTTTTTTGAATCCATAACTCTATGGTAGGCAACAAATAATTGTAATGAATATCTATAATAAATTTTTATATTATCTGATATACCAAAATTTTATTTCTCTATAATCTCTCACATTATGAATTTCATCTGAGGTAAATGAGATTCAGATTCTAAATATATTAATACTGAGGTGTAATCTTCTCTATCTCACTCACTTGGTTATAGATCTTACTTTAACTCACTGGGGATCTACTTATTCACTTGAGATATATATATACTGGTGATCTCTATCAAGGTGGAATCTCTTCCTTTTGAGGTGATACTTCACCTTATTTATCACTGGTATCTTATTATTATACCTGTGGTGATCTTTTGAGAGCTTGATTGAGTAATTATACTTCACATGTAGCCACCGACACATGTGTGTCGCTATGAAGATTGTGTGCGTGTGATGTTTCATTGCTGGCTCGACACTTGCTAGTAGGTTCTCTCGTCAAACCTTGCTATAGCGTAGAGAACAACAAAATGTGTACTTACTGGTCGATATATTTTCACACTGTATATGTCACAATGATGGTGAGAGATCTGCTGGTGATCTTCTTATCTGACTCAGTCTGAGTTGCTGAGCATATAGAGATGAGTGGCGTGTCGCTGTGGCTTAGCTGTAGTGAGAGGAGAGTTTGAGTGATGCTGGAGAGGTGAGATGAATTCGTCTCTTTAACTGGTTAACGTTTGTTCAAACTTTAGCTCTATTGATGATGCAGTTTATGTTTAAACAATTCTGAGTGTTGAACCTCTTTTTGAATGTATGTAGGTATATAAGACTGTGATTGATTCCGCGCGGGTGATCTTCTTTAGTTCTCTTGGTGATCCTGTGATTATACGCCACCCTCGCCCTTACAGCATAAGTCGTCTACTTTCTGTGTTTCTCTTTCCTTTATATGAGAATTGTTTGGTATGATTCCGAGAGTTGAGAGGAGGAGAGTATTATCTAGCTTATATTTAGTACGGATAAGCGATGAGGAGATCTATAGTTCAGAAGAAATAGGACGGTACAAGTGTCACGCACTCTCAGAGAGTAGTGAGGGTAAACTCCGGTTCAAGCGACTTACATGAGAGAGAGTCGATGTAGTATAAGGAAGTGAGAATATCCCGAAGGAGAATGTGAAAAGATGAAGAGATAGAAGATCAAAAAAATGAAGTATGTATGGGAATAGAACAGAATCACCAGTTGAGGAGAACCACTAATCGACATTATTAGGACCCCAACATGAATATGAGGACGAATGGTGTGAACAGATAACTATAAGATTGATCATTTTTAGTAACAAGGACGATCAACTTTGTGTCAAGGGGTTACCCATCAGTACCTAGTTGGTAATACGAGAGAATATGAAGAACGACAAGGATTTAATAGGGTAGCACCCTATCACAGTGAGAGCAAAATAAGTGATGGCGTAATGTAGTATATTTATGAATCGATGCATATCATATTATTGATAATAGAATAGATAACGTTATAGATTATATCCATTAAAGTATGACCCATCAAATAGTATTAATAAATTTAGTAACTATGATAGTCAGCATATTTATTATTTCAAAACTCAAAGTTCATGATAATTGGTTTTATTAAGTATACTTATATCTAGACAGAATGTGATACTGATATATTAAGCTAAATAGAATATATTATAGACATAGTAATATAAAGTATTTTTATAACAAATATTAAGTAATAGGTAGTATATAGCTCCATATTAGATTTATATGGAGCCCTGATTTTTATATTATATATATAATATAAATTCACACTTTATTGAAAAAAATCTCGTATCATTTATTCCGTGTAATAGGAGTAATATACTCAGATATAGTTATTATTCTTACCTACTGCATATATGATATTAAAAAAAATTATGTGAGCTCAATATTATATATATACACTACTAATACTATATATAACACTCACACAATATATTACTCAATTATCTCGAGGAGCTATATCATTATAGTGAACAGACAGTTTTTCCAAGTGATAAAGTCATCATATATTATTATCTAATTGACGTAATCAATATAGTGTATAATATATATATCATATACTCACCTAATTAGATAAACACCCACCCTGCACCAGTCTGCCACAGTAGTACATAAAACTATAAATATGTCTTTAATTTATATATATATTTTAATATTATTAATGGTACATAGTAAAGATTTACTAAGGAATATAGATCATAATTCAATAGTACCTACGGAAAATAAAAAATGAAAAATATATTTGAAATTAGAGCTCAACGCGCTCTCTCTGAGAGAGGATAGCCTCTATGGACGCTCACTATGTGGGAGGAATAGTGGGGTGCGGGCTCTCTCAGAGATCTCCTATTTATGTGTGAGGTCTCGCTGGTGAGTGGTCGTAGCATAAGCCGTATGGCTCAACATATACGCAGCCTAGCTACGAAAGTTAACTTATAAATTTAATTTAAACCAGTGAAATCAGGCGTGCAGCTGGCTTATCACCATTATAAGATGGTTAGTGGAGCTGTGAAGCGGACCCCGTGTTCGAGTTTCTCATGACTTTATTGTAGACTTAAATCTTAGTACATTTATTTGTAAGAATTTTATCTCTCAACATATGTCGTAACTCTTATTAAATACGCCTATAGATTCTGAGGAGGTATTTTTATATACATCGAACAGTATTTTATCTCTATGTATGGGTTCTGCATACACTAACACAACAAATACCTTTACATATGAAAGGCCAGCAGACCAACATATGGGAGGTGAGATATATGTGGAGTCCAAAATAATCAATGGATTAAGAGCAAAACACTGTCATGGAGTAAATAAAACTAAGAGCTGGCCACACAGACAACTCAGGACGAAAAATCTCAAGAGCATCTGAGAATGAGTTCGGAAGAGGATATGAGTTTGCAAGCAATGCACTATACGTAATAGGAACATATAGAAGGAAGAAAGATTTACAACACAGTATATTCGTGTGTCTATATCAATTGTGTCCAAAGGTAAGGTATCATATTAAATAAAAAAATTTCTCAAGGGATCGTTCTTAAATATATATAGATGTTATTTCTTCCATCTAGAAGTCGTGATGGTAACTCTTGACATGAGGTATTCAAAAAGCGGAGAGATATGCAGAAAAAAGAGCCGTTTAATCAGAATATACGAGGGCTACGAATTGCTTTTAGAGATGAAATTTGAGATAGGAGTAAGGAGTCTGGCTTAGGGGTCCCGTACTCACTTTTTTGAATATCGAGACACACTCTTCAGCCCAGAACTCACTTGAGAACGCACAGTAGAGCTCTTAAACAAAATTCTCGAGGACACATTCCGCATGTGAGAGAGGGTAAGGCTTCTGTAATAAGAGGATAGATTAGAGACATCCAAAAAAGCTTACTCAGAGCAGGTACAAGATAGGTGAGAAGAAATATGGCTCTTATATTTGAGAGAACCAAGCTCTCATAATTACGCTCTAACTAATCCTGTCCCTTTGAGAGTACTATAACTCCGAAGAACAGGGTAAAGGAATTTACACGCGAAACAACGAACGAGTCAAGATTCCACGATTTCCGCACGCACATGAGAGAAACCTGAACACACAGTAAATGTAAAAATTAGTAACAAAATCATGATAATATAATATAGGTTTATATTTTATTTTATTATCATTTATTGTCTCTATGTTATGATCATTATATGAGATCTACACGTGTATAAAAAATAATAAACTAGCTATATTCATACCGAGAGAGTGATATATACTATAACGTCGTTGCGTTATGAAAAATAAATTATCCATGAGTATTGAAATGTTTTTCTTCAATGCTATTAAATTAAAGTGTCCGTTTGACAATATAAGCACTTTATTAGACGCGAGTTACCGGTGCTGAACGAGCTATTGTATCGCTAGCACGAGAAGATTTGACATTGGTGATCTAGTTATAGAGAAACAGTAATCCTGCGCTCTACACTAAAAGTTTAGGACCCCTGTCGCAGCTCCGCTATAAGTTGCACGCTACCTGTATTAAGGGTTTCTCTAGTGTACACTTATTTTTTTTGGAGTAGTATTATTCGAGGAGGTATGTCGGAACCTTTACTCTTTACCAGCAAAGACTCACGAGACTCAGTATTTGAGCAAACATCCATTATATGAGCATAAATATATTTCCAACATTGGCTGGGGACAGAATGAAGGAAGCCTCAATCAGAGGTAAGCCGGAGCCGGAGCCGGAGCCGGAGCCGAGCCGGAGCCGAAAATATGATCTTCCGGCTTTGCAGCCATTCAATACTACCTACCTATGTGTGATTCACACTAGCACTATGGCATTCAAAGATAATCTTCATATGCATTGATTAATATTAAAACTGCTTTAAGAATTCCCTTATAGCAGAATAGCAAATACAATATAATATATAATATATATATATATATATATATATATATATATATATATTATTATATATATATATATATATAATATTCTATATATATATATATATATATAAATATATATATAATATAAATATGGTGAAATTACATATTTAGTAAAAAATAAACAAGATGCTGCCTAACTCGAAAACAAACATCTTTAAGAGAGTTCAAGGGTTTGGTTACATATAGACTATCCTTTGACTATAAGGGAGTATAAATAATTTGCTACAAGTTTTGCCGACGTATATCAAGGGTATCCTTAATATAAAAATTTCTCAATGGATCTTAGTATTTATATAATAATTCGTATAATTATTACCATATTAATAGAGGGAGGTATATAATCTTAGAAGTAGGTATCTACTAGGAGAAAGTAGTATATAGAGGAATAAGTAGTAATAATACCTAGTTATAATATTATATAATAAATAATTACCGGTAGCCTTAATAGTTTAAAGTACTACTTAGACCAAAAATCATGTAAAATTGCACCTTAGGTATCCATGAGTATCCATATTGTTGTAATATACTAATAATCTCAAGTAGGAAAAAGCCAACTATGTATTAGAGCCCCTATTCCCAATAGAAATCTCTCTATAATTCTCACACAAAAAACTACACACTCGTGTGACGTAAACTCGAACATATTAGGCTCAATGCATTCTATAAGGATGTATATAGATCTAACTCATACACTCTATAGGCATAAAAATATCATAACAGAATTCATTCTAGATAAAAACAGTCCACTATTTGAAACAATACAACTAATTAATTTCTATAAAAAAATTACAACACTTCATGCGGGCACATTTATTCCTTTTAGTAATATCCAATGAACTAATAATATAGATTTAAGCAATGCGAGTAACATTTGCACACAAAACGTTGACTATATATTTCGAATAGAGAGAGAACATCAGAGCGTCATATCCCAGCAATCTTCACAAATGCGGCACTACGATACTGATAAAAATCACGAAAATATAATATCTCTCATAATAATGTTTTCGTATTATGTTAAATTAGACTAATGATAACAGGAGATAACTAATAAAAAATAACAACATTAAATCACCTAACATAAAATTTTATGTATGTAAATTTATAGAAATACTAAAAACAATAAACATTAAGACAATATTCACTCGATAAATCCAGAATGTTAATTTAACACTCATGTTATTAAATATATCGCTATATATATGAGAATCATTGAATGTATCATTGCTTCGCAATGAAACTTTATGAGTTAACAGATCTCCATAAGTGTCTATATCTTTATATCTCAGCAACTGAGTGAAGCTCCAGATAACGAGAGTTGTAGAGAATATCTGATAAGCCAATGAAACGATACAAAGACTTAATGATATAAAAAGAGTTGAGTATTAGTATGTTTATAAAGATATGAATTCAATCTGACTGTGCTCTTAACAACACTAATAAGGTTTTTGAGGGACTCCTGTGTGAGATTGCAACTCGCTGTGTCGAGGCTGGGTCGATGTATGCCTACTGAAGTTATTATAATTGTGAATAGGTGTGTGGGTTGGTGTATATTATGTTGTCGTGTTAGCACAATCGCGAGATAAGTATACCCTATTATTGTGAGAAATTCGAATATTTCAGAACCAGGTGGTATGAGTGGTAAATTAAATTAAAGTCCTTATTCGGAGTATTATAGAGAGTGAGTAATACCGGCTGGGTGACAAAGTAAGCACACACAAAAAAAAAGATGGCTGCCGCTCGCTCGAAAACACCAACACGAGAGGGAGTCTGTTTAACTCTCAGATTTCAAACGGTTTGGATATATTATACATGAGCTTATCCGTTTTGTACTAATGTGGATTTATTAAGTATCTCTGCCGATATTGTTTGAGTATTGGAGGGTAGGCGTGCTATACAGTTATCCAATTAAATATTTTTTCCTCACATGTGATAGCTTCCTATGATTCATTATTTGAAATTCCAGATTAATGGGTAGCGGAAGAGTATCTATTTGGTGATTTCCTGAGATTAGGTAGAGTAAACAGGAGAGAATGATTGATAAATCCGGGCCTCCAAGAATTTCTGTAAGTGTATATTACGAGATATTTTCTCTATTTTAATATGATATTAAAGAGACACTCACTTGTTGGAGTGTATAAATTTGAGGTATTTACCTGACCTGCCACCATATTGTTTGTAATAGGTAAATTATTTAATAAACTGTTAAGAAAAATAGTAAGGGAGATAATCGATCCTGTATTAAATCAGCATTCACCTATATTGCAAATGAGATAAGTTAGGATGATATGATTCTAGATGAAATATATAAGGAGAGAAATTAATGGGGTGAACCAAAGTTGAAGGAAAACACTGTTTTTTTCTCGCTCATTATACCTTTTGATTAAACAGATTACTGAGTGGCAAGATGAGGAGGCTAACTATATATGATTAAGTCTCAGTGTGAGCACTTAATCCATAGAGAGAGATTTTTTAAAGAATTATATGTAAATTGATCCGACGAAAAGAGAGTGATCTCTTGATGATATATGTATAGTGCTAGAGGAAATCACTCACTTACCAATGGAAATTAAGATGTTTACAGTAACGCAATGCCACAATCATGTATTAAAGACATTAAATATCATGAGGACTTAATATATCTATAATATTATACATATATTTAGATTATGAATTTAACAACATTATATATGTGAGGATCATAGTAAATATAATAGAAAACATAGAAAGATAACTCATGACATGCATATGAAACTTATGAAGCTATATCATATGGGAGTTTAATATGAAAAGTTATAGTAGTATTAAGTATATCTCGTACAATACATTAGTACTACACTTTATTAATTGAATTTGTTCGGTTATACGTCCAGAAATTAAATCTAAAAAGATTATCATATATTAAATATATATATATATTAATATATATATATATATATATATTAATATATAATATCATTAATATATATAGACATTAGTATAAATCTTTACTTTTTATAATGTAAATAAATGGGTATAAAGACTTTATATATTTAATTATATTTTAAGATATTGGGTGAAAATTTGATATATAGCGTTGGGATTGTGTGTGGTTAAATTCGCATTGGGCCATATTGATAACTGACAGGTTATAAAATAAGCAGTTATAAAGAGAGATGAGAGAGGAGAGAGATAGTATGAGAGATAGAGAAGATAGAAGATAATGAAGATATATATAGTGAATAGAGATATAATAATAAGAAGAGATAGAGAGAATAGATAGAGAGATGAATATATTAGTAATATAGAAATATAGAGTAATATATATGAAGAGAGAGATAGAGATATTAATTAATAAATAATATTATATAACATAAATATAATATAAATAAACATTTAATAATATAATAAACAGAGAGTATATAAGCATATACTTATAAGATATCTATATATATATATTATATATATAGTATTTATATATATAAACTCTATATGGTCATGACTTTTCGATTACTCCGCTCCATGCATGTACAATATATTTAAAAACTATTATATCGCTTATCATGTAACAAACCTGGACACTAGCATTGCTCGGACAATGCTCGGAATTCAACACTAGTTTGCCCTGGAAATGTAATAATAAAAGAAAAAAAGAATAGAGAGAAAATCATGAGACCACACTTATATCTCTCAAACTGACAATACTCATCATGCGCGAAATAGGGTAAGTAACTACAAGTTTGGTAGTGGGATGCAAACTGGTCAATATATTATATACATATATAACACAGTGTAAAAAATTAATGAGAGTAATTCAGAAAGAAAAGAGTTATTGTTCAACTAATAATTCATATAGATTCAATATAATTGCGATAGAAGTCGTACGAAACTTTGAGATATATGATATAGAGAGTACCTCTTTTTTTCATAATTGTTTTCTCTCCGATTAAACATCAAAATAGACTTTCCTACTTTAAATTTTGCTTTTTTTTTTTTTAACTAAAGTACACTTCATCTCCCGTCCCAAGCGGTTCATTACTCCCATCCGATGGCATTGAGGAGTCTGGGGTCAGTTTACTCATTCGTTTTAACTGCTAAACTCCGTAATACGGGGGGTAGGACTAGTTTAACTCCTTCCTTTCTAACGGGGATGGGTCCGAGCGCAGAGTGATACCACTCTTTGAGTATAGTTTGTTAATAATAGATAAGATTTCAAGACTCAGAGTGAGGTATCTTAACATATAGAACTCGACAACTACAATTACACCTCATAAATATCGAATAAAAATAATAGATGGTTATAGGAATAAAATACTGATTACCTCACCCATTATGTTCCCGTAACAGGCTGAGAGTAACCCACCTAGTAAATGACACGATTATAAATGAGCATAAATTGCATAACAATATAGAAAATTATTTATAATTTTAATATCGAGAAAAATCACACTAAATTAAATAAGGATAAAAATGGAATTTAAGGTAGACTGAGCTATAAAAAATATTAATATAATAACATAAAATAAAATAAAAATTTAAATATAATATTATATTAAATTAATATTATCATATTATTTTATTAATGCAATAAATTTTATCAATAACTACATAATGAGATTTTAATCCAATAAAAAAATTGTAATATATCGTTACAGCAACAGTAAAGTCTATTGATAGTATTTATGAGATTAAATAAATATTATTTATTTTTTTTTTTTTTTTTTTTTTATTTTTTATTAATATTTTATAGCACTTAATTCAAGTATACTATTGGACGCATGAAATATCACAGCACTCACAGAGTCAGCTTCTCTCTCAGCTGGTAGCATTAATAGTTTTTTTTGTATGAGGAGGATACAACTTGAGTATAAAGTACGACACGAGCTGAGCTTAAATATATTAATGTTTTGTCTTCCAAAGGAAGTACTCACGGCATCATAAATCATCATATATAATAATATATATATATATAAGGCTTTATACCTATGAAGCACGTTCACTAACTTTTTACATGACCAATTTACTAACTAGGACTGTTGGATAATTTCCCCCCCATCTAGTTCTTATGTGTTACTTTCACCTAATATATATATTAGATAGTTTTTTTTAATTTTATCTACCAATGTTTGATGCCGGATTGATTGATGCCGAGTATAATTTTTTTTATTTAGCTCACTGATAATAAAAAATAAGAACACATTATTATCTCTTTAAA
Organism: Trachelipus rathkii; assembly: GCA_015478945.1. Lineage (NCBI taxonomy): Eukaryota > Metazoa > Arthropoda > Malacostraca > Isopoda > Trachelipodidae > Trachelipus > Trachelipus rathkii. Next base: position 10,655 of record JABUQX010000697.1, on the reverse strand, counting down.
GGTGAGTATAATATATATAACCTGTAAAACAATTTTGGGTTTTACATCTGTATGTTCTGAATAATGATTTTTCTTCTTGTTCTATAGTTATATATATATATTTTTTATTTTATCTTTAACATTTTTTATTTCTTTTCCTTTTTTTCATATTTTATCTTATTTTATTATTTTAAATTTTTTTTTTTTTTTAATAAATCACCTATTATATATATAACTTATTCATTACGGGCAGACCATCATTCATCCAAAGATAATAAAGGGTCAGAATAATTATAATAATTAATATTTATATAAAAAAAATAATAAGTAATGACCCAAAATCACATTTACTCTAGAGGAGCCTAAATCAAAAATCCTCATGATAGTAGATTGACGCTATAATCTCTATAGAAGCTTTAAAATAAGAGATGAGAGTGAAAGATAAGAGTAATACTAATCGGAGCCATAGTAAAAAAAATAAAAATCAACATTTTAGATACCATTGTATATATATTAGTTTTCAAGGTTATGATAAAGTCTGGCCGGAAAATATAAGATCAACGAACAAGAAACAACTCCTAGGGGTATATTCAGTAGGTTTCCATAATATAATGTACACTATATAATATGTATTTAGTATCTAAAAAGACTCGTGAGTATATAGGTATTAGTGGAGATGAAGGAAGAGAGCATCTGAGTTTATATGTAACCCCGCCCCCTTTACACATTTTCTGCTCTCACCCAGTTTGAGCCTAGATGACAAAAATAAAAAAACTAAAGAATAGCATTTTTTTTGTGAGCAGTTCAATCTTTTTCGAGTCCCTATCTAATTAATCATCTTCCTATTTGATGCCCAGAAACTCATCCTTTTCACAGACAATTTCACCTCCATAACAATTTTGTTAATTCCCAAAAAACTTATTCATATCCCAGTCATTTTCCTCAAAATTTTTTGTCTGTGTCCAGAAACTCATTCTTTTTTCAGAATTTTCTTTCTAAAGCTATTTTCGCATCAAACACCTTTTTCAGGTAAATTTATTTTCAAGTTCTCAATTCTTTGTATCCTTTATGCAAATAATTTCTCTCCATTCAGTTTCCTACATCGTATTTATTTTATTTCATATTTCCTTTTAATCTTACATTCATCAACCTTTTTATTATCGTCATTTGGTGGTCCATTTTTCCTCAGAATTCAAATCAACCTTTTTATTGAGTTCATATTTGTCTTCAGTTCTTGTTCTTCTTCTTCTCTACTTTGATGTCAAAGGAAAATTTATCGCATTAGTTAAGAGTAGAATTAATTCTTCTATACACCGTGGTTTTTCGCATTAACGTTTTTTTACTGTTACTCATATGGAGAGATAATAGCAAAAAAAAATACACTGAGCATTCAACAAATAAAAAGTAAAATTTAAGACACACTTTTCTCTACACCGTGCAGGGCGATAGACTTTGACTGATATGACTCTAAAAGTACAATATCATATAATCGCACTAGTATGATGATGTGAATAATGATGGTGTGATTCACCCGCATATGTTCGCATATATTTAGAGTATATGTGGATATACCGAGAGTATAAGAGATATCGTTATGGATTGAAGTCTGTATTGATCATAGATGGTGACGATGATGATATGATTAGATAGAGGGAGTAGAAATGATGATCGAGTATAGAGCCCGCATCGAGATCGAGTGAGAATGAGTGATAAAATGAGAGTTGAGAGAGAGATATAAACTAACTTATAAGAAGAGAGAGTGAGAGGTTGATTATTCAAGGAAGTTGGAGTTGCTTGTTTTATAAATTGAGTGTTTTAAGACATGTCACAAGGTTTGAGAGGAACCCCAAAATATCGCAAAGAAAAGAGAATGTTCTACTGAAGAAGAACAAGAAGAATAATAAGAAGAATAAAAATAAGAAGAATAAGAGGAATAAGAAGAATAAGAAGAATAAGTGGAATCAGAAGAAATAAATCAAGAAAAAGAAGAATAAAGAAGAATGCAGGGTGAATGAAGATATATATACAGTATAGATCGAAATAGCAAAAGAGAGGAAAGGAAAGTAGTTGACAGAAAGAGAGACAAAAGAAGGATAGAAGTGAAAGGATATGAGAAGAGTTCAGACACACGATGATGTAAGAAAAAGACAACGCAAGATATTTGTGAAATGTGATAGATGTAAGGAAGAAAAGTTGAAAGCGAGTTGAGTCACAATCGGGATAACAGAAAGAGTGCAAAAGCAAAGACGTAATAAAGAAAGTTTTAAGACGCTGAAGAGCTGAAAGAAGTGAGGAGAAGGCAATCATAAAAAATTTTTAATTTAATCTTTTGAGAACTACACTTTAAAGATACAATTTATATCAAATTAGTTTGAATATTAAAACGACACGACAAAAATTATATATTTATTTATATATATACCGTATTTTAATTAATGAATAAGTACTAAACTCAGGATCATTAGTATCAATATAGATCTTAATACCACCTACTAAGAAATCAATCTAATCTCCTGAGTTGCACTAATAAAAGATTCAATCACTTATAATTTAGAATCACATAATGCCAATAATATATCATGGCTTAGCAGAGCCGGATGTGTAGGACATGAAATTAACTAAACTAGAGTCGAAATAACTAAATTCACCATAACTTCACATTCGAGAGGTGCTTCCTCGTTGGAGAGAGGGTCACGTGTAATTCCGCACTTCACCTTGGACTCGGTGCATATCAAGAACGTCACGAGAGGACATATACCGTACTTCTCGCTCCGGACTCCGAGAGGCTTCGCCGGAACTTCGAGACTTCGAGGGCTTTATGGACTTATGGAACTTAAGAGAGCATCAGAGTAATACTCTACACTGGCGTGAAGGGAAAGATAGACCTGAGGATATGAATAGGGTGATAGCAGAGGCATCAATCTCGACGTAGCGAGTGAAGCTCGACGTCAGTACCTAGCATCCGAGTCACGAGTGAGCTGAACTCCGAGGTAGACTACGCTTAACTAATAATGTAAAAAAAAGAAAAAAAGAGATAAAGAGAGCGAGAGTGAGTTGAGAAGATTGATAAGATTAGATGAGAGGAATCTAACGCAGAGAAGAGAAGAGAGAGAGAAATCGTATGCAAATCTGACGTACTGAAACCGGTAGAAGTAGAATGATGTATGAATCGAGAGAGAGAGAGAGAGTTTATAGTAGCAAAAGAGAACGATACTCCGAACTGACGCGAGGACGCTACGCACGAGAACTGAGGACACTCGCGAGGACGTACGCAAAATCAGATAGGATATGAGGGAGTGTGCAAAGGTGACGTTGACCCATTATATAGATAATAGATGTACCAGTAATAGAGACTGATAGATATTATATAGAAATGAAAGTGAGATAGACGTAGGATGATCAATAGAAAGAATAATCCTTGGAAAGGTTATCAAAGAGGATAACCAGACCTAATGTGAGCAAGTGAAATATTATGATATGATTTTTTTAATACGAATCCAAATTGTAGTAGTAAGTTGAGTTGGGATAAGGTAGATTTTATAGTGAGAATTAAGAGATTAGATATGAATCATATGAGCTGTAACGCTATTGAGAGAACTATCCACAGACTGTGGGATAGGGAGGCACAAATGATTATTATTAATATATGATACAGGTAAATTATTAATTATTTTGAAAAAATGAAGTAGATGTAAGATAGGAAGAGTAATGAAAGGAGAGATATAGATAAGGATAGAAAGAGAGAGAGATGAAGAGAAGTAGAGAGATAGATAGAGTAAGATATAGAGAGAGTTATGAGTATGTTTTAGTACATCTTATGATTATATGTATGAATGATATAATATAGATTATAGTATATAGAATATGATGAGAGTATATATTAATATAGTTAGAGTGGGTGAGATAAGATAGATATAGATAGATAGATTAATGAGATAGATAGAAGATATAGATTAGTAATAGATAAATAGCAATTAAGATAATTAGAGATCATATAGAGTTAAGATATGGTAAGCATAAATAATTTATGAGCCAGGAAGAACTTTTAATTGCAATCTCGTCCTTATTTATTTAGAAAAAAGGAATAAATATATATATATTTTGAAAATGAGTAGTACACGAAACAAGGTGCCTTGAGGAATATAGAGAAGTCATTTTAATCTCGACTGTTCGTGATATAATAGACAAGATTAGCAGGGTTCATTTGAGAAGGGGGGGGAGGGGGAAATGACTACTGGAGAGAGACGGAGTGGCACTGGAGAATTGACAGGCGCAATATATCCAAGAGGATTACATTGGTCATTATAATATTATATTTCTCTATACGTGTGGATCGTGAATTTAAAATAGAGCGCTCAAGAAAACAAGCTATTCAACGGCAGGTTGTCTTTACATATGTAATAAAAATTTGTTCCGGTACATTTATTTTCCCGGGTGATGACAGGAGGGATTGTTTAAGAGTTATGTATCTAGAGAGAGGGTATCAATTGAGAAGAATCTGGAGAGGAGAGAGCGGAGGTGGTGCCCCCCAAAATTAGGGAGTGTAATGATTTGAAAGTGGGAAAATTGAAACTCTTCAAGCAAAAGGTAATAAGAACTCAAATATAAACTTTATAAGCCCCATATTACCCCCAATCATCTAGGAACGGAGTGAGAAAGGGGAAGGGTAATGAATACCCCCCATTTTTAAATAGAATTTTTTTTGACAGTGTCCATGAAAATAAAAAAAACCTCCCCCAAAAGCAAAACACTTTTCACCCCTCAACAAGCCTCCCACTATTATACAAAAACACTTATTTAAAAATCTGAAAATAAACATTAACACTTGAGTTAGTGTCTTCGTTTGTGTCATTCCTAGTCTATTAAGAGGATTTAAAAGGGTATTTATTACCCCATAACGCGCCTCAAATGAGAGTACTTTACAGGTAGAGATGTTTAAGGGGGTAATGAAATCCCATGGGAGAGAAAAAATTCTTTAATAAATTCTTTTTTCCTGATTCTGCCTTTTCGTTGTTCTTGTTCCCCACCTACCAGTTTTTATTCTTTTCATACTTGCGTGATTTATTATTATTATTAACCTTATTATTTATTATTATTATTATTATTTAAAAAACCTTTCCAAAAACGTTGAGCCGGAGCGCGTTGTCCTCCTTGTTGGTAATTCACCTTACTTCCGCTTCTGTCAGCGTCACTGAGTTAAGTTGTTACCCGGCACCTCGCGCTCATTCATATTAATTATATTATATATTATATATATATATATTTTTTATTATCTATTATATATTATATATATTATATATATATATATCTTATTTATATATATTTATATTTATGGGAATACATCATTAGTATATGGTAGAGTTATACATTTTAGTTTAATATTAGATTAAAGCCAATAAAGTTATTTTAACTGATGAGTGGATTTATGAAAGAGAAACTGAATGAACATTTAAATAAATATTAAATCAAACAAATGAAAGAGATTTGTTAACGGAAATATAAAAAATTATCAATAATGTATACGTAATTAAAGAAATCACAGTTTAAGTAATGAAAGTGAATATTTAACAACTTCTCGCGGCCACCATATTGTACCCCTCCTTGTGGCTCCGAGATCTTGCTTCTGGCAGCGCAGCGATAGTTTGGAGGCAAAAAAGCGGCTTTCACATAAAAAAGGCGTAGATGCTTTTCCCAAGGCAAACGCTTGAACAGTCGCGTTTCCAAACTGCGTTTTCGCGTAAGCGCCGACCGTTTACTTTTATTTATTGAATTAATTTTCCACTTACGGTTCCATTATTATTATTATCTATGTTATTATTATTATTTATATTATTCATTTATTATTCGAGTTATCAATTATAATTTTATATTGAGGGTTTTTATACATTAATTGCTTAAATGCGAATATTTTATGTATGATAATTTCTTTATATTATTGTATAATATATTAGTTTTTTATGGTTTCCTTGCAAATTCACAAATTATTTGAGGTCGTATCTATTGATTATCAGTCATTCTACATATGGGAGTATTCTTCTGACTTATATACTGAATCTGTTATGAAGAAAATTAGTTGAGGTGTACGTTTTTGTGTAGTGTTAGTAGTAAATTATCACATTGGTCGCAATTTAAAAAAAGTAAATTAATTTAAGAATTAAAATGAGATAAAATATGCATATGAATGTAATTTGTATATCTTTAATCTATTAATATAAAGATATCATATTATATAATATTATAGTGTTGTATATATTATCGGTCAGGTTTTTAAGAATTTCTTCTAATATAAAACTATAATTATCTATATTAATAAATATTAATATCATCATACACTTCTGTTATTTTATTGTTAACTTTCTTCTTGTTCTTATATATTATACTTACATATAAGATGCATGGTAATGGCTGTAGAATGGGGCCAAGTTTCCTCGATTAGGGCGGCAATGATAGTTTTTCGGGCTATTTGTTTTTAATAAAGAGGCTGTTCTGACACCTTGCCGCAAATACTAATTTTAACTTAGCTAGGGCTAAGATGAAATAGCGTGCACCGGCTTTTATTCGTTGAGTTTCGATTGTTTTTTTGGGGTAAACAACAGGGAGGGGGCACTTTCCGTAATTCCAGCACGCAATGTCATGTTGCTCGTCGCAAAATATCTTTTGGTTTAAAGGAACAATGGTCTCCTGTCCAACGTATGAATTTGTTTAAATTTAACCAAGTAAAATTTATAAGGTAATAATAAGAATAATAATAATTAATAATACATAAAAATAAATGAGAGAGTAGATGAATAAATAATAACAAAATACAAATAATTTTAGTGCATATTTTAGATAAAAATAATAATGAAATAAGTGAAATAAGAAAAAGTAATAAGTAAATAATAATAAGTGAAGGTAAGGTCACAAAGTGTCTAAAGCTGACGACCTGATGTATACCCCTCGAGCAGAACGACGCGCAGCCGACCTACAGAATAGACCGGACCAGGGAAAATCATATATTTGGATCAGCGCCGGGAAAAAACTTTAAAGAGCCGTTGGGGTTTTAAAATGTTTTTGTTTTTTTTATTTTCATTTGATTCTTCTTTGTTGCATTCTTTATTCGTTCGAAATATTTTTCTAAACAGGAATAATTGGTTAACGTTAACAAAGTTTAGGGGTCTCTAAGCGCGACGGGGGAACAGAGGGGGGACGAAGTCCCCCCCGTCCGTCCACCGAGGAGGCCGAGAGACCTCCTGACAGCGTTCTCTCGCTATCCCTTTTTGTTTTTTGGCCTGGTTCTCATCCATAGCTGGTGTGGTATTTTTGGTTCGCTATTAGTTAAAAAAAAAAAAAACTAATAAATTTTTATATTTCTGGTGGGCTCCTTGGTATCATCCTTTTTCGGTTATTACTGTGGTTACACTATATAAGTTTTATTACACTCTTTTTAAGCACTTGGGTTTCTCGAGCCCCTCTTTAAATAGGGAAAATAAATAATTTTTTTTTTTTTTTTAATATTTTTTTTGATTTATTTATGTAAATAAATGCAAAAAATAAAAAAAAAAAAATATTTATAAACGAACCCAAATATACCAATAAAACCAACCCATTCTTTACTTCTAAATGGAAAACCAATAAAAAAGAATTAAGATAAAAAAAAAAAAAAAAAAAATCAGCCACTGTAGGGGCTGCCTTTCCTCGGTTTACATGTGTTGATGTCAGCTTTTAGACATATTATATATTATTAATAGTATAATAATATATAATATATATAAATATATATATTTTTTATATATATATTATATTTAGTATATATATATATATCTATATATATAATATATATAATACTATTATATATATTAATATAAATTTTTATGCCTATTTTTTCAAATAATTTTGCTTAAAATGGAACAATCAAAATAAATCTCTCGCTAAAATTTTAGTTAGTTTTTAATGTTTTCAAGTCTTTTTTATTTAGTACAGTTTCTAGAAATTTGCCATTATTATATCTATATAATATATATATATATTTATATATAATATATATATATAATATATATATATATATATATATATTTATATATATATATTATATATATATATATATATATATAATATATATATATAATATAATTATTTTTACTTTCTTTTTTTTTATTTTTTCTACTTTTTTTTAAAAATATATATATATATATATATATAATAATATAGGTACTTTATGATTTTTCGCCAACCACAATAAAAAAAAGAGTAGATGTAAAGTTGGTATTTCGCATTCTATTATGCATCAAGAACTGCCATTCACACCCAAGCCTTTTTTTTCTATTTAAAATTCAATTTAATTTATTTTTAATTATTTAGCTTTTTCAGAAATGTTTAAAAAGTATAAAATATTAAATTTTCAATGGATATTGAAAACTCCATTTAAATATAAAGAATTTAATGTAATTAAATTATTTTCCTAATAGTCGTAATATCAGTGTTGCTTGTATATGTTTCAAAATTGAATTATTATATGAAAATAAATTAAACACTTTAGCTTAATATGTACGTTCAATGTTTTGTGGTACCGAGTTCCTATATCTTTTTGTCCATCAAAATTTTTGTTTTTTTAGAAGAACCACAATCATATCTAATAAAACTACCAAACAGCCTACCGGGATAAAGGAAATAACATTGCTGGAATGCTTGGTAAAATTTTAGTGCGGGAAATGTAAAAAAAAAAAAAAAAAAAAAAAGAAAAAAAAAAAAAAAAAAAAAAACTACAATAGCTCAGGGAAAAAGAATACATTTGTGGAATCCTGGTAAAATTTTTTTAGATTTGATAATGTAAGAAAAAATAAAAAATAAAAAAGATTATTTGTTAATATTTTTTATATTTAATATTAGTAGAAGGCCTATTTAGAGACCTTTTTATACGTTACTCGTTAAAATAAATAGACTTCTATTAAATTTTGTTATTTTGTTTTTAAACAGAAGAATAAACCCCAAGGGTATACCGCACCGATGCAGGAGTCGGGGTCTCTCGGCCTTCCGGGGACACTTCACATGGTAAAGGAAACTAATATTCCTTTCCCATCCCCCTCGTTACCGGGAGGGTCTCCGGAACCCCCGCTCTTTGGTATTTGGGTGTCTGCGGGGGTTCCTCCGCCCCTCCTCTACGGGGTATGGGAAAACGTCCCCCCTGTGTTTCCCCGTCGGCTCGAGCCCCCGTACATTGCCGTGTAATACCTTTTACAAAATAATATATTATATATAATATATATATATATTTAATATATAATATATTATATATATTTATATATATATATATATATATTACTATATATATATATATATATAATGTATATATATTATATAACTATGGTCACCTCAGCCCCGGCTCCGCAACCACCCCCAGGCCAAAAAAAAAATAAGCGAAATTTTTTTTTTTTTTTTTTTTTTTTTTTTTTTTTTTTTTTTTTTTTTTTTTTTTTTTTTTTTTTTTAAACCATTTTCCAGTCATTATTAATAAATGTTCCAGGATTCTTCCAACAATGTATCCTTTTTCCCTGTTGCATTTGGTATTTTAAATTAATTTATTATATTATTATTATTATTATTATATTAAATTATTAAAATTATTATTATATTATTATTATTATTTATTATTATTATTATTATTATATTATTATTATTAATTATTCTATTATTATTCTTTTATATTTTTAATTATTATTATTATAAACAACATCGAACAAGCAGTAAAAGAAATCTAAAAAATGTATTAAATAAATGCAAATGTAATATTAAATTAATAATGGCGCTAAGGCTCAAAAAATAAAAAACCTTACCTAATATGGTCTTTTTCTTTTCTTCCTTTCCTTTAGTGTACTAAATCTTTTCCTTTTTGCGAACCATAAGTGCTTGCGAGATTGCGGATTTAAATATTTTCGCCTGACGTTTAAAATATTTTCTTTTCTGAATAATCTTTAGTTATTATGATATGTATAAACCACATTATTCCATGAAGTGCGGTTTGCGAAATCACGAAAGACCTATAATTATATATATAATTAATATATATATATATAATATATTATTATATATATATATATATATATATTAATATATATATATATATATATATATTTATTAATATATATATATAAATATGTATATATTATTTATATATAATTACTATAATCAGGGGGCCGTATACATAGGGGGTAGGTCAGGGTAGGGTCGCTCCTAACCCAATATGTTGTTTTTAGGTCTTTTTAAATAAAATTTAATTTAAAATGGTAAAGTAAAATAAATTCATTTAGAATTTCATTTCATATAAAACGTGAAAAAAACAAACTGATTTATAAAATAAATTTAGAAAAATGAAGAAAATCAACTTACTTTAGTAGTCAATAACAAATTATATAATTAAATTCCATTTGGAATTTTCCCCCTTCCTACTCTGTTCCTTAAGAGTAAATTCTCAAAAGCATTGGGCGTACGCAGGGTAGATTCTTCATATTTCAATATAAAATATATAGGATAAAAGAGCCAAGCGTCCATACCTTTCTTTTGGTGGCGACAAAAAAAGTTTACCGCAAATTTTTTTCCGCGAGTACGAAACTTTTCGTTTCACCCAGTGAAATATCGAAGACGAAATAAATTTGGAAACCCAAAGATTTGAAATCTCTCTCGTCTCTCTCTCGTCTCTC
>JABUQX010000695.1:45000-52244 GCA_015478945.1 Trachelipus rathkii | reverse complement strand
ACCACTGAATAATCTTATAATATGTACAAGTTGGCAAGCATCAAAACTCAGATCTGAGACCAATCTATTGATTATATTTAATCAACAAAATTAGAAAAAGTGACATTTTTGTAAGACGTATTAATCAGGAATGTAGATCAAGAATTGAAATTCGACAATAAATTATAAATTCGAGGACCTCACATAATGTGTATATTAAATCCACTAAGTGGCAGGCATCAAAATTTAGATTTGAGAACCATATAAATATTATGTTTAGAAAAGGAAAATTAGGAAAATGGCAAATATTTATAGATGCATTATTCTGGAATGTAGATCAAAACTAGAGATTCAACAATTAGTTACCATTCGCAATTTAAAGGCGAACCATATTATTACATGCATTAGTTGGCAAGCTTCAAAACTCATCAGAGAACAATCTATAAATTATATTTAATCAACAAAATTTGGAAACGTGGCATTTTTTGAAGACGAATTAATCAAGAATGTAGATCGGGAATTCAAATTCAACAACTAGTCAAAAATCCGAGGACCGTACCTAGTGTAAATATTAAATCCACAAAGTGGCAGGCATCAAAATTTAGATGTGAAAACAAAAATAAAAAAAAATTTATAAAAAAAAGATTAACGTTCAACTTTTTCAATCTTTCAGACCTTTTGAAACATAAAATGTTACAATTATCAGGTTACCACTGAATAATCTTATAATATGTACAAGTTGGCAAGCATCAAAACTCAGATCTGAGACCAATCTATTGATTATATTTAATCAACAAAATTAGAAAAAGTGACATTTTTGTAAGACGTATTAATCAGGAATGTAGATCAAGAATTGAAATTCGACAATAAATCATAAATTCGAGGACCTCACATAATGTGTATATTAAATCCACTAAGTGGCAGGCATCAAAATTTAGATTTGAGAACCATATAAATATTATGTTTAGAAAAGGAAAATTAGGAAAATGGCAAATATTTATAGATGCATTATTCTGGAATGTAGATCAAAACTAGAGATTCAACAATTAGTTACCATTCGCAATTTAAAGGCGAACCATATTATTACATGCATTAGTTGGCAAGCTTCAAAACTCATCAGAGAACAATCTATAAATTATATTTAATCAACAAAATTTGGAAACGGGGCATTTTTTGAAGACGAATTAATCAAGAATGTAGATCGGGAATTCAAATTCAACAACTAGTCAAAAATCCGAGGGCCGTACCTAGTGTAAATATTAAATCCACAAAGTGGCAGGCATCAAAATTTAGATGTGAGAACCATCTAAAGATTATGTTTAAAAATGAAATTTATAAAAAATGGCAAATAATTGAAGATTTATTATTCTAGGATGTAGATCAAGATTAAAAATTCAACAATTAGTTACAATTATCAGGTTACCACTGAATAATCTTATAATATGTACAAGTTGGCAAGCATCAAAACTCAGATCTGAGACCAATCTATTGATTATATTTAATCAACAAAATTAGAAAAAGTGACATTTTTGTAAGACGTATTAATCAGGAATGTAGATCAAGAATTGAAATTCGACAATAAATCATAAATTCGAGGACCTCACATAATGTGTATATTAAATCCACTAAGTGGCAGGCATCAAAATTTAGATTTGAGAACCATATAAATATTATGTTTAGAAAAGGAAAATTAGGAAAATGGCAAATATTTATAGATGCATTATTCTGGAATGTAGATCAAAACTAGAGATTCAACAATTAGTTACCATTCGCAATTTAAAGGCGAACCATATTATTACATGCATTAGTTGGCAAGCTTCAAAACTCATCAGAGAACAATCTATAAATTATATTTAATCAACAAAATTTGGAAACGTGGCATTTTTTGAAGACGAATTAATCAAGAATGTAGATCGGGAATTCAAATTCAACAACTAGTCAAAAATCCGAGGACCGTACCTAGTGTAAATATTAAATCCACAAAGTGGCAGGCATCAAAATTTAGATTTGAGAACCATATAAATATTATGTTTAGAAAAGGAAAATTAGGAAAATGGCAAATATTTATAGATGCATTATTCTGGAATGTAGATCAAAACTAGAGATTCAACAATTAGTTACCATTCGCAATTTAAAGGCGAACCATATTATTACATGCATTAGTTGGCAAGCTTCAAAACTCATCAGAGAACAATCTATAAATTATATTTAATCAACAAAATTTGGAAACGTGGCATTTTTTGAAGACGAATTAATCAAGAATGTAGATCGGGAATTCAAATTCAACAACTAGTCAAAAATCCGAGGACCGTACCTAGTGTAAATATTAAATCCACAAAGTGGCAGGCATCAAAATTTAGATGTGAGAACCATCTAAAGATTATGTTTAAAAATGAAATTTATAAAAAATGGCAAATAATTGAAGATTTATTATTCTAGGATGTAGATCAAGATTAAAAATTCATTAATTAGTTACAATTATCAGGTTACCACTGAATAATCTTATAATATGTACAAGTTGGCAAGCATCAAAACTCAGATCTGAGACCAATCTATTGATTATATTTAATCAACAAAATTAGAAAAAGTGACATTTTTGTAAGACGTATTAATCAGGAATGTAGATCAAGAATTGAAATTCGACAATAAATCATAAATTCGAGGACCTCACATAATGTGTATATTAAATCCACTAAGTGGCAGGCATCAAAATTTAGATTTGAGAACCATATAAATATTATGTTTAGAAAAGGAAAATTAGGAAAATGGCAAATATTTATAGATGCATTATTCTGGAATGTAGATCAAAACTAGAGATTCAACAATTAGTTACCATTCGCAATTTAAAGGCGAACCATATTATTACATGCATTAGTTGGCAAGCTTCAAAACTCATCAGAGAACAATCTATAAATTATATTTAATCAACAAAATTTGGAAAGGTGGCATTTTTTGAAGACGAATTAATCAAGAATCTTTAGATGGTTCTCACATCTAAATTTTGATGCCTGCCACTTTGTGGATTTAATATTTACACTAGGTACGGTCCTCGGAATTTTGACTAGTTGTTGAATTTGAATTCCCGATCTACATTCTTGATTAATTCGTCTTCAAAAAATGCCACGTTTCCAAATTTTGTTGATTAAATATAATTTATAGATTGTTCTCTGATGAGTTTTGAAGCTTGCCAACTAATGCATGTAATAATATGGTTCGCCTTTAAATTGCGAATGGTAACTAATTGTTGAATCTCTAGTTTTGATCTACATTCCAGAATAATGCATCTATAAATATTTGCCATTTTCCTAATTTTCCTTTTCTAAACATAATATTTATATGGTTCTCAAATCTAAATTTTGATGCCTGCCACTTAGTGGATTTAATATACACATTATGTGAGGTCCTCGAATTTATAATTTATTGTCGAATTTCAATTCTTGATCTACATTCCTGATTAATACGTCTTACAAAAATGTCACTTTTTCTAATTTTGTTGATTAAATATAATCAATAGATTGGTCTCAGATCTGAGTTTTGATGCTTGCCAACTTGTACATATTATAAGATTATTCAGTGGTAACCTGATAATTGTAACTAATTGTTGAATTTTTAATCTTGATCTACATCCTAGAATAATAAATCTTCAATTATTTGCCATTTTTTATAAATTTCATTTTTAAACATAATCTTTAGATGGTTCTCACATCTAAATTTTGATGCCTGCCACTTTGTGGATTTAATATTTACACTAGGTACGGTCCTCGGATTTTTGACTAGTTGTTGAATTTGAATTCCCGATCTACATTCTTGATTAATTCGTCTTCAAAAAATGCCACGTTTCCAAATTTTGTTGATTAAATATAATTTATAGATTCTTCTCTGATGAGTTTTGAAGCTTGCCAACTAATGCATGTAATAATATGGTTCGCCTTTAAATTGCGAATGGTAACTAATTGTTGAATCTCTAGTTTTGATCTACATTCCAGAATAATGCATCTATAAATATTTGCCATTTTCCTAATTTTCCTTTTCTAAACATAATATTTATATGGTTCTCAAATCTAAATTTTGATGCCTGCCACTTAGTGGATTTAATATACACATTATGTGAGGTCCTCGAATTTATGATTTATTGTCGAATTTCAATTCTTGATCTACATTCCTGATTAATACGTCTTACAAAAATGTCACTTTTTCTAATTTTGTTGATTAAATATAATCAATAGATTGGTCTCAGATCTGAGTTTTGATGCTTGCCAACTTGTACATATTATAAGATTATTCAGTGGTAACCTGATAATTGTAACTAATTGTTGAATTTTTAATCTTGATCTACATCCTAGAATAATAAATCTTCAATTATTTGCCATTTTTTATAAATTTCATTTTTAAACATAATCTTTAGATGGTTCTCACATCTAAATTTTGATGCCTGCCACTTTGTGGATTTAATATTTACACTAGGTACGGTCCTCGGATTTTTGACTAGTTGTTGAATTTGAATTCCCGATCTACATTCTTGATTAATTCGTCTTCAAAAAATGCCACGTTTCCAAATTTTGTTGATTAAATATAATTTATAGATTGTTCTCTGATGAGTTTTGAAGCTTGCCAACTAATGCATGTAATAATATGGTTCGCCTTTAAATTGCGAATGGTAACTAATTGTTGAATCTCTAGTTTTGATCTACATTCCAGAATAATGCATCTATAAATATTTGCCATTTTCCTAATTTTCCTTTTCTAAACATAATATTTATATGGTTCTCAAATCTAAATTTTGATGCCTGCCACTTAGTGGATTTAATATACACATTATGTGAGGTCCTCGAATTTATGATTTATTGTCGAATTTCAATTCTTGATCTACATTCCTGATTAATACGTCTTACAAAAATGTCACTTTTTCTAATTTTGTTGATTAAATATAATCAATAGATTGGTCTCAGATCTGAGTTTTGATGCTTGCCAACTTGTACATATTATAAGATTATTCAGTGGTAACCTGATAATTGTAACTAATTGTTGAATTTCTAATCTTGATCTACATCCTAGAATAATAAATCTTCAATTATTTGCCATTTTTTATAAATTTCATTTTTAAACATAATCTTTAGATGGTTCTCACATCTAAATTTTGATGCCTGCCACTTTGTGGATTTAATATTTACACTAGGTACGGTCCTCGGATTTTTGACTAGTTGTTGAATTTGAATTCCCGATCTACATTCTTGATTAATTCGTCTTCAAAAAATGCCACGTTTCCAAATTTTGTTGATTAAATATAATTTATAGATTGTTCTCTGATGAGTTTTGAAGCTTGCCAACTAATGCATGTAATAATATGGTTCGCCTTTAAATTGCGAATGGTAACTAATTGTTGAATCTCTAGTTTTGATCTACATTCCAGAATAATGCATCTATAAATATTTGCCATTTTCCTAATTTTCCTTTTCTAAACATAATATTTATATGGTTCTCAAATCTAAATTTTGATGATTTTGATGCCTGCCACTTAGTGGATTTAATATACACATTATGTGAGGTCCTCGAATTTATGATTTATTGTCGAATTTCAATTCTTGATCTACATTCCTGATTAATACGTCTTACAAAAATGTCCCTTTTTCTAATTTTGTTGATCCGTTACATACATTGGTATTCTTTTCATCCCGTCAATACAAAAATTGGTACCCTCTCTGTATTATTTTTACGAGCTCTACGGATTTGCTCCCCTTCAACATTGCAAGATGTATTAAATTTTCTTTTTAATAACTTTTAAAAACTTTACAATATAATTCATATATAATTAATAAAGCATTGAAGAAAGCAAAAGAGAAATTTTACCATACCCATAACCCAGCACCTCAAGAGGAAAAAATCACCTATTTGTCAGTCCCGTATCCCATTCCTGAGTTCATCAAGAAAATTATACCGAATACCATAGTTACTACCCCATCAAATACACTACCTCTTAAAAAAGTTTTGAAACCCAATAAATTTAGAAATGCCACCAATAAACAATGCATATATAAGATCCCGTGTCATGATTGTACAAGTATATATATATATATATATATATATATATATATATATATATATATATATATATATATATATATATATATATATATATATATATATATATATTATATATATATAATAAAATATATATATATATAAAAATAATAATATATATATATATATATATATATATATATATATATATATATATATATATATATATATATATATATATATATATAGGTGAAACGGTGGATTTAAATAGACGTAATAGTCAGCACAGACACGATTTAATTTCCGACGAAAAAAATTCAGCTCTTACCCATCATAGGAGAAGTTTAAACCATAAAATAAATATCGACAACATGGAACCTGTAATTTTTGCATCAGACAATAACAAAAGGAAACTAATTGAATCCTATTGCATAAGAAATAGTGATAATTATAATAAAATGGCAGGAGAAGTAAACATAGATGTAGCACAGAATTTAATAATGAGGGATATAAGATTTTACAAAAAGATCGATAATAAACTAAATAAACAACAACCATCCAGTCAATAAATAGATCATCTTTGGAGTCCCATCAACGTAGAAGTCTTCGTTTTATTTGAAGCTCACCTGAAGAGGCCGTGCTGGAAGCCGGCGAAAGCTAGTGAGAACAAAAATTAAATATTTGTTAATTCTTTTTAAATAATATAAATATGTGTGTGATTATGTTATGTTAAAACAATAAAATTTAAATTTCAGAAAGGTGTAATTAATATAAGGGCAATTTGAGTTCAGATAATATATATATATATATATATATATATATATATTATATAAATATATATATATATATATATTTATAGATATATATATATATATAATAGATTTATATTATATATATTATATATATATATATATATATAAATAATTTATTATTTATTTCTTATTTTTTATTTTTTGTTTTATTTATTTTTTAAATAATATATAATATATATATATATATATATATATATAATATATATATATTTATATAATTTAAAAATATATATATAATAATATATATATCTATATATATATATATATACATATAAATATTATATATATATATATAATATATAATATATATTATATATATATATATTATATATATATATATCATATATATATATATATATAATATATATATATTTCTTTTAATATATAAATATATATATATATATATATATATATATATATATATATATATATATA
>JABUQX010000695.1:15000-37500 GCA_015478945.1 Trachelipus rathkii | reverse complement strand
GAAAGAACCATACAGCACTGCTTGCGCATATAAGAAGCGAGCATTTCAGTGAGTGGTCTGCCATACATGTATTCCAGCCTGCTGTGCATTTACCCTATGATATTTGATTAGTTAAAATAAAAATAAATAAATAAAATATATACGTAATTATTAAAAATAAAAAAAAATTTCTTGGTAAAATTTATGCAAATATAGCACAATTAAAATTTTTCAATTTTATTTTATTTTAAATAAGTTTTATTTTAAATAGCTAACATTTAAGTTATTATATAGCTATACGTAATTATAAACAAATATTTCATTTTTTAAAAACATTTTATGTAAATTTAGCCGAAGCCAATGTCACTCTTACGTGTTGGAACAAACTATTATTATATATATCAATATATGGGTAACAACGATATCTGATTATTTACGATTATCGGAAAAAATATTCAATATCTGATAACATTACCCTCAAATGGACTATACCCTTAATGAAGTTTTAATTATTTGTTTCAGCTATGATATTTCCTTGAAAAATACTTTCATTTCAGTATGACACGGCTAACAGGTTTAAAATATGCTGCATTTATAGGCGCCATAATTGGATTTATGGGTGCCGTAACTTATCCTATCATTATAGCCCCTATGATGAATACTGATTATTATAGTAAGTATATTAAGTGTTTTATTATTTTATTTTTAGCTAAATAGAATAAAGTTAGTGCAGAATAGTAATTCCAATAGGTGCATACAATTTAGCAATAGGTTTTAAAGGCATTATTCTATATTTGAATCAGTGTATATTTTCTGAAAAAATTTTCTGGCTAAGTTCAGAAAAGTTAAGTTAAGTTAAGTTTTTTAAGAAAATTGTTTAGTGGCAAGCTTCTGGCATAATTCCAGAAGCTTACCACTAAAGAATTTTCTTAAAAAATTTACTGAACTTAACTTTTCTGAACTTAGAATTTTTTTTTAGAAAATACACACTGATTCAAATCTAGATATTTACCGGTTTTAAAATTAGCGAGTTTATAATTACATATAAGGATATGAAGCAGGTGAACAATCATATAACTTTTCAGGTGAACATGAACAATTATATAACTTATTTAATACATACCTGCTTACTTAATATCCCTATACTTTTTCAGTATATAGGCCTATATATATATATAATATATATATATATATATATATTTCATATATATATATATATATAATATATATATATATATATATATATATATATATATATATATATATATATATATATATATATATATATATATATATATATAATATATATATATATATATATATATACCGTAAAACGGGGCAATTCGATCCAAAATCAGGGGTACTCAAAATGCTAAGGTTTTTGAGACTTTATTTGTTTTTTTTTTTAGAATTTTTTTTTTTTGAATGTTAAATGTTATCCTTTTTAGAGTAGATTAGTATAATTGTATTTTTGTATATTTATAATATAGGATTAATGTTAGAAGGCCGATAAGTAACGTGGACCGAATTGTCCCACGATTTTGGGTGGGGCAATTCGTTCCACTTCAATTTTCACATCTCTAAGAATCCTCATTAAAGTGTTTTTTATTGATAAACTATAAGTCGGTTTTCAAATTTTTAAACATAATGATATAATATTATTTTAAGAAATTGGGTCTGAAAAGACAATAAAATTTCGAGTTTCGTTTTTTGTCAAACTGCAAATCGTAAAAAAAAGCTCGCTGAACGTAAGGAATTTCCTTAATTCTTTTAAGGTTGCTAATTTTTTTTA
Organism: Trachelipus rathkii; assembly: GCA_015478945.1. Taxonomy (NCBI): domain Eukaryota; kingdom Metazoa; phylum Arthropoda; class Malacostraca; order Isopoda; family Trachelipodidae; genus Trachelipus; species Trachelipus rathkii. Next base: position 35,729 of record JABUQX010000695.1, on the reverse strand, counting down.
TTCTATTTTATCAGAATTAAGGAAATTCTTTACGTTTTGGTGAGCGTTTTTACGATTTTTGCGATGTTTGAAAACGAACGCAATGCTGTTATGGACAAAATGAACGCAAAGCTCAGCGTTTTAGGTCTATTTTTAAAACTAATGGTATTAACCATATTATTTTAAGAAATTGGGTTTGAAATCTAATAAAATGTTCGAGTTTACTCCGTTCGTTTTTGTCAAACGCCAAAATCGTAAAAAATGCTCACCAAACGTAAGGTATTATTTCCTTAATTCTTTTGTATTCTATATTCACAGAATTAAGGAATTCTTTACGTTTGTGAGCGTTTTTTTATAGATTTTGCGCTGTTTGACAAAATCGAACGTTATGTAATTAATTCTGTAAGGTTGCATTCTTTTTTATTTATATTACACAGAATTAAGGAAATTCTTTCCGTTTGGTGAGCGTTTTTTTTTTTATTGTGCTAAATTTGACAAATGAAACGCAAACTCGAGCGTTTTAGGCATATTACGTTTCATAAGAACCAATGCAAAAACAAAAACGGCTTAAGGGTCTGGCAACATCATCATCAGAGTATCCCCTTGTATCCTGCTGTGTTACTTTTGCGTAAGTGTGAACCATCTTGCTGAAAAAAATTGTACAAATTAATTAGGCCAATGTGAAAAACTTTACCTACCTATCTTGCTGTAAAAGTGTGAAAAAGTTATTTTAAACATTAAATATTTTGACATCTTTTGTAAAAGAGTATTAAAATTTAATTTAATGAGATCTTCAATGTGGGCCCGAATTTGCCCACGCAAAATTTTTAAACCTGGACCGAATTGCCCATGTTACATATTTTATAATAAAAACATATTTTTATCTGCTTGACTGAATGATTCCAATTGCATTAAGGTTATGAACTATTTTAAGTACTAATATCTATGGTAGCAATAATTGAGTACAATATTTGACCTGTTATGATTCTTTGGCATAAGCCTATAATTTACCCGATTTTATAGCTGCTCAGAAAAAAAAAATCACAAAATTAATGGACTTAAATTAAAGGTTTCATAAAAATTTAATACCTACGTGCATAAAACGCACAATTATTTGTAATCCTTAAAGATATATTTTACATTTAAAGGCTATTTTGAGCCACTGGCCCGAATTGCCCCACATGGACTGAATTACCCCGTTTTACGGTATATATATATATATATATATATATATATTATATATATATCTATAATATATATATATTATAATATATATAACATTATATATATTATATATATTATATATATATACTATATATACTAAATATATATATATTTAAGGGATGTACCAGAACATCGATTTCTAAAAATTCCGGTTCCGGCCGGAACTAGCTTGGTTCCGCCCAGTACTTACCGGAACTTTCCACTTTTTCAAATGTCTTTCCTAGAAAAAATCTGTTATTGATTTATCAGTTACTCAGTTATGATTATGCATAAAAAATAATATAGAAAATTCATCAGCGTAATTATGACGATATAAATAGATGAAATCCTATAGGAATTTTTTGCTGAGTAAAGAGATTTAGTGAAGGTAGTGTTCACAGGATAACCCAATTCACACTACTTGGATTTGCTGATAGGCGAACTGAAAATTGAGATTTTATCAAATTTTGATCAAAAAATAATTTTACTTTAACTAATTATAGTAATTGATAGACTTAATAGTACACAGTTTCTTAAAGTTAACACAAGAAAGGTTTATCATAATTCACAAATATGTATTTCTTTTCCTCAAGTTAAAATATAAGTTTTTATCATTTTTTTTTTTTAAGCATGAAGAGTGTAAGACTATTTTCGTGTTTGTCATTTGTGCTTACGCTCGATAAGAAATGCTTACCCAGTTGTAGCACGAAATTTGTGCATAAAAGTTAACTACCAATTTATTTTCATGTTTGACCAAATAATTTCTGGGAAGAATTGATAAAATGATGAATGAATGTATTACGGAGTTGTATGGTGTGACGAAAGTGGTAAATGAGAGAATAAAATAAGTGTTTTAAGATATTTTGATCATTGGGATGGTTAGATGGCAGTCAATTGGTTAAGCGGTTGTATAGTGGTGAGCGTGTTGGTAATCAATCAACCAACTGGGAGACGAAAGAAAAAAATCAAATTTAGTCAGATTGAGACGTATCTGAATGAAAGGAATGTGAACTTGGGGCCAAGTGAAAGGAGTGGTGCGTAATAGCAGTGAATGTTGTGAATGTTTTGTTAGGGGGGCATGGTGTGTGCCTGGTCCAGTGTATAAACCCTGATATTGAAGAAATGACACCATGGGTGATTACTGTCACAGTGGGTGTGAAGCTTTGGGATGGATTTTAGCCATGATGGTTTCGCGCTTAAGGGTATGAGGGGAGGTTGTTGTTGGGGGGAGTGTTGGCTTTCTTCATCAACTTAGACCATGGCCTTCTTACCTATTATGTTTCCAGTGCATGTTTGCACACTCTACCCCACTCCAGAGGAGCCAAGTTTTAGCTGATATATATATATATATATATATATATATATATATATATATATATATATATATATAATACTATATATATATATATATATATATATATATATATAATATATATATACTATATATATACCGTATATATACTATATAATATATAATATATATATATTACTATATATGATATATATATATATATATATATATATATATATATATAATATATATATATATATATATATATATATATATATATATATATATATATATATATATATATATATATATATATATATATACTAGGGGTGCACTGAATATTCAGTAAGTATTTAGGCTATTCGGCCTTTTTGCTGAATATTCAGTTTTCTGGATATACTATTCAGAACTGAATAACAGAAAGGCATTTCATCATCGCACATGAGTGACTGCATCAGGCTTACTTGTACTTTAGTTGTTTTTTTTAATTTATTTATATTTATTTAAATTACGTTTAGTCTTGAGGTGGTTAATATTCCTGTTGTTGTTTGATGCTTTGAGGATTTGCCATCTCTTGAAACCTTGGCTTCACATAAGTTATATATATATATATATATATATAATATATATATATATATATATATAATATATATTAATAATATATTATATATACTATATATATATATATATATATATATATATATATAGTCATATATATATATATATATATAATATATATATATATATATAGATTATATATATATATATATATATATATATATATATATATATAATATATATATTATACTTAATATATATATAGCTATATATATATTATATATATATATATATATTATATTATATATATATATACTTATTATAATATAATAATATCATATATAATATATATATATATATTTACATCTTATCTGTTATATATATTATATAAATATATATATATATATATATAATATAATGCACTATCATTTTCACTGTTTAAAAAATTGGTAAACTAAGCTTCTCTACTTTTTAAATTTAATATTTCAATTAGGGCATATAATAATATATATATATATATATATATATATAGTATATATAATATATATATATATTATATATATATATATATATAATATATATATATATATATATTATATATATATATATATATATATATATATAATATATATATATATAAATAATATATATTATATATAAATACTCATTATATATATATATATTATATTAATATATATATATAATATATATATATATATATATATATATATATCATTTGTTAGCTTTTTATAGTTTTCATTTGATAAGAAATATATGAGAGGTTTCACAATCTGTTCGTTGTTAAAAGTGGTTTTAATATATGAAAAATAATTTTATTGGCAGAAATACCTATCAACAAATTATTTTTATTTTTCTTAAGTATTTCCTAATCATATGTTCAATTTTCTTAACAGATTAACAATATAAATAAAAATTTTCCCTACCAAAGCTATTTTAACTTTTACTTGGTAACTTTCTGCATAAAATATTTCCATTTTTAATATAGTTCAAAAGGTTCTATTATACTCCCTCTCTTTTTATTGTTGTTAGCATGTACTTTAGCTATAGTTTTTTTTTTTAGTTGTAGACTTTGTGTATACTATGTAAGTTATTGACAAGCCCTAGGGTGCTTTGTTGATTTGAATGAGCATGTTTGGTGATTGACTGGGACAGTCTTTATAGGCCCATGTGGCTTCTTACTGTCTCTTTATTTCCAATGTTGTAAAAAAAAATTGAAATGACTTTTAATTAGCTTTATAAAAATGTTTAATATTAATGTTTTTTTTATATATATATATCAGAAAAAATTCAAAGGGAGGGAAGGAAAAATATTAAGCAAGAGGAAGTTCAACCTGGAGGTACGTTTTCATTTTTTTTTAATTACTTCTCTCTACATTTTAATAAATATTTCCTCTCATTACTTTCATCTCTTAATCATATCTCCTCCCATTACCTTCATTCCTTTACCACTCCCTACCTTATAATGGTGGTATGAGAATTTAGTTACTTTACCACTTGGAGGGGGAGGATATTTTTTTTCAACATGTTTTGTGGCATCGTAATTGGTACTCAATATTGACCAAACTAAAAAGTTTGGTATTAGTTCTCAGTATCAGTAAAAATTTGGTATCGCTCCATATCTAGGAGAGGTTCTAAACGTTGATTGAACACAGGATTCTTTGATGGACTACATAATATACAATAGCAATATGAGAGTGAAGACGTCTCCTGCCCAGCATTTCGCACCCGAGAACTTCATATTATATAAATTGTTAAAGGCTATTGTCCGCTATTATTTGACATGCTCAAAGGGACTTTTCAAAAATGTTTCTTCACTCAACCTTTTTCTTCATCTCCAGAGGGGTAGTATGCAACAGAGTTTTATTTTTTTCCATTGTCATGAAATATCTTGTTTTAACTTTTCTTCATTACAATGATATTACTATCACTCTTTATGTGCCTTGGATATATGGTTCTGTCAGTCACCTCAATGTAGTGTAACTTCATACCATAAGAAATTTTATCTACATATTTAAACAAAAAATATTGATTTCTCCACATTGCCGAAAATTTTTTATATAAAAATCTTTCATAAAATACCCATAAAGAAAATATTGATTTCTTCACATAGCCGAAAGATTTTCATAATCTTTCATAAAAACAACCTTTTATTCATATAGAACTGTTATCTTCACAATTAAAAAAACAAGGAGACATAACACATCCCTGAATCACTCAGCAATTAATATTAAACCAATCATTTCAACTCCATTTATTTTTACAACTTTCAACTCCATTTATTCTTACACATGCTTCACTATAGTCATACGTACTTTTGATTCCATTCAGAAGCCTACAGCCAACCCCTGCCACAGAGCTTCTCTATTAATCCTGTTATACGGCTGTTGCAAATCCATAAAACCTAAATACAATTTATTCTTCTTCTCTTATTTTCTCAATCATTTGTTTCAATGTAAAGATTTGATCCACACAACCCCTACCTCTTCTAAATGCACTTTGTTCTTTACCTATCAGTCCTTCAGTCACTCGACGCTCTTTCGACCAAAATACCATCAATAATCTCCCCTACAACACTCAATAAACTAATTCCAGTATAGTTCTTACAGTTCCCCTTACCTTTATGTAATATTACTATTACTGCTCTTCTCCAATCCCTCGGAACTATACCCTCCACAAACGCTTTGTTACACAACTTCCATATCCATTCAATCACCATCTCTCCTCCATTCTTGATCATTTCACCAGTAATTCCATCTATGCCTGCAGATTTACCATTCTTCAACTCTTTCACTCTACCCATTACTTCCACTTTACTAATTTACCTCATCCCCAAAATACCTATTTCTTCTTGTTCCATCAAACCCCCACACACATTCACCTCTTCATTACTGCCAATGTTATGCAGATTTTCGTGGTGTTCCCTTCACGCTCCTATTTTATGAAGATTCCCCTTACTCTCTCTTTCATACTTCCTTCCAGAAGAGGTTTCTAATCCCTTGTAAATCCCCATACATCCTCCTTCCAAACTGTTCATTTACCTTTTTTTTCCCCTCCTACGTATGCAATTTTTATTTTCTTTTTCTCCTCCTTATATATTTCCATACACCTTTCTTTCGAGACCTTATCATTGATTTTTAGCCCATTAATCCAATCCTCTTTCTTACTTTTAACCGCTTGCATCACCTCTTTATTCCACCATTCACTATTGACATTCTTACTTCCTACTTTAGCACATCCACATACTTCTCTTACACTAGTAACAAAGGTTTCCTTCATTTGCGACCAGATTTGTTCAGTTTCATCTTGTTCACATTTAGCTGATTTACTTGCAAGTGCTCTCATATCCTTTTCCTTATAACCAGGGTTGGACCAAAAAAAAACCAGCCTAGTGGGTTTTTTTGGGGGGCTTTTTTTAAATTTCTATTTTTGAGAAAAATAAAATTAATAATTGAATTTGCTTTTTTGTAATGTCATTTCAGTATTATTTGACAAATAAAATAATAAATAGGTATAAAATTTACAAATTAAACATATAATTTGGTAACAGACATTGTCCAATTCCCACTGCTGAATGAATGTCATTGCCTAATTGGTGAAAATTGTAAAGGGAAATGGTATTGCTATTGTTACAGGTTATTGATAGTAATGACATACAGGACTATCTTAAGTAATGTAATTAAGTAATATACTAAAATTTATATTATTTAAACTTCGAACATTTGTCGTCTTCATAATCTGAGGCTCAGGGAAGCTAGTAAGTTAGCTACCAATAGTTCAGTAGTTGTTACCTAAAAACTAGGCAGGCTTGTACTGGATACCTCCCCAAGAAGCTGCCCACCAACCTACCAGATCTGGGCTTTATGGTAAAACCATGGAAAAATTAGAATTTGAAAAAAAAAAAATATGGTATATGTATATAGTCACTTTTATTAAAAAAAAAATGAGTAAGGCACACTAGAAAATTCATAGGTTTTTAACTATATATATATTCGATAGATTTTCTGCGTGATTATCGGTAGTTATTCTGCTCGATTAATTATAATTGTAAGGATATATAAATATCTAAGATTCAATGTAATCCAATGTTACAAATTAGTTTTAAACTTTATTGCTTACTATATAAATTTATAAAATAATGGGAAATTCAAAATATATTGTATTAAATTTTTAACCAAAAAGGAAAATTTTTACATTTTTATTTACTGAAAAGTTTATTTAGTAATTTTAATAATGTGTGCGAGTGAATGAGTGTATATGAATGTAAAAGAGAGAGGTGTACTGGAATGTCATGGGAAATACTCAGTATATAAATATATATATCACCCACCTTCTCCCCCAAAGACTGGGGTTAAGGTGCGTAGGATGCACTGGAAACAGAATAGTAGTAGAAGAATTTGACGCAAGTCGAAAATAAAGCCCAGCTTTACCGTCCCTTTATACCCTTAAGTGAGAACTCTTCACAATCTGAAAAATCCACCCTAGGGCTTCATGGGACTGAGACGGATCCTCAATATATATAGATTATTTTATTTTGCCCCTCAATGGGCCTTAAAGCTGTAGTATTGTCTAAGTTAATTAATTATCAGTTAATTTTGAATTAACAACTATTATAATTTTGTTTCAGATATGAAAGTGTGGAGCGACCCTTTTGGAAGGAAGTAAATACAACTATTAAAAATGTAATTATTTATTGTAATTTTTATGTATATACATTTTTATAATAATAAATCTTATTTTCATTAAATTTGCTTTTTTTTATATATTTTATTTAATAATAAATTTAATTTAAGATTTAAATAAACACCAATGTCATTTAAATGCTACCTTATTTGAACACCAAATTGATTTTGTGCAGCTTCAGCAATATTTTGGTGAATAACATTCACTTCATCTTGGAGCAATGCTCTTTCCCACGATCTATAAATGATCCGATAACAATGCGATCTTGTCTTCTTTTTCGGGTGTACAAATTCATCAATTAACTCGACCTGAAATTATTTTTCGTATGATGATAAATATTGTAAGTGATACAAAATTATAACTATTATTTATATTAAAAAAAATAATTTAATATATCGGTGAACATGAGTGGCTCAACTCAAAGTTTGAATTTCAGGAGAGTTAGGAGAAATTGTTTCTCCATAGAAATGTATTGTATTCCAATTCTAGAAATGACATGTACAAAAAATTTTCATCTAGAACCTGCAACTTATAAAAATGTTTTCGCGGAGAAATTTTAAGATATTTTCTTATACCAAGTTTGTCAATAAGTTGATATTCATATTCTGTCCTTCCTAACTATTTCTTTTTAACTTTAAAATTTTAATTCAAACTTCTTTTTCTGATCTGTATTCTCTATAACCACTTTTTCTTAACTACAATAAACCTAACATCCTCACTGACTCATTTTAAAGGTCTAAGAGTTCAGACTAAAACAATCATCTTCCCAGAACCATTTATATTTCACTCCTTCAAACAACTTTCCTCCCTTGCTTTTTACTTTCTCCTTCATGCAACATAGCATCCTCACTAACTGAAGGAGACTAGATTATTAAAAAAAGAAAAAAAAAAAAGATACTGAACTTTACATAAATCAAAACGGCGGCTAATACTTGGTGATATTGCCGTTATGAAAAAAATTGTTTATTAAATATATGAAAGATATAAACCAACCTTTTCAACGAGGTCATCTGCAACACTCCTAACAAGGTCATAAAAATCCTCACTCCTGAAATTCCCATCTTGAGGAAGCCAAAAAGCAATATCATTTATGCATGGAGGTTGTTTACTAAAAGTCTGCAAAAGTTAAATATTTATAACTAGAAGAAAGACTGGGAATGATAAATGTTCATGTGCCAAGCATTTACAATTTTCAACTTTATTAACTTTTTATTTAAGATATATTTTTAAGCATTTTTCTGTATGCTTCAATGAAAAAAAGTTCATTACTCGAACATATATTTACATAAATGAAATAAATTTTATACTAAAAAATAAATATACTAAATAAACTATAATAATAATTATAAATATACTAAATAAACTATAATAATTATAAATATACTAAAACCGAAACCCTAAGAAAGTAAGTGTATAATTTTGAATTAGTAAAACCTACTTGGAAGGTTACAGGAGTTGAAGGATCTTCAAAATCAAATTGTTCATGGAATCTTGGATCAGTTGACCAAAAAATTCGTATGTCGGGAATATTATACAGCTTCATTGCCCATCTTTCAAGACCCAACCCAAATGCCCAGCCAACTTTGTCTTTAACTCCTGCTTTGGGATATATATATATATATATATATATAATATATAGTATAATTAATAATATATATTAATATAATATATATATATATATAATATATATATTATTATATATAATATATATATATATATATATATATATATATATAATATAATATAGTATATATATATATATATATATATATATATATATATATATATATATATATATATATATATATATATATTATATATATAATATATATATATATATATATATATATATATATATAATATATATATATATATATATATATATTATTATATATATATATATAATATATATATATATATATATATATATATATATATATATTCTTTCTTATCTACCTTCTATTTTCCCAATAATGAGTAAGGTGCGGACGACGCTCGAAAGGAAAGCAGTAGAAGACAATGACATAAACGAAAAGAAAGCCCAGCCCCTCTGCCCTCCCTCAGTACCATTAATTAGTGGAAACTCATCGCAGTCAGAAAATCCACCCAAAGCTTCATGGGACAGCGATGGACCCTAACTATGGTAGATCGTCATGTAAGGGTTCATCCCTTTGGCCCAGTGGCCACAACCATACCCCCTCACAATCCCCCGCCATTCACCCTGTTATACACCTTTCTCTCGTGATCTACCAACTCACATTTCTCTCCTTCATACATTCGTTTACTGAACTCATCCACTTTTTCTTCGGTCTCCCAGCCAGTCCGGTTCCCAACACACTCGCCACTATACATGCCCTTTTAACCAACCGACTATCAATTCATTCATCCTTTCCATATGAACCAAACCATCTCAACATACTTCATTTATTCTCAGTCATCTTACGACCATTTCTTCACACCACACATCTCTCTAATAATTTCATTCCTCACTTTATCAACTTCTTCTCAACACTAGCACACCCCTAAGATTGTCCATCTGAACACATTGAAACTTTAGACTGTACTCCTTATTCCAGACCATAGTCTCACTACTATACAATAACACAGTAATCAACATACCCTTCGTTAAAACCCTAGCACAGCTAAGACTTAAGTCCTTTACATTCACCCACGATTATTGCACCAGCCACCTTCCTGCCATTCACAACTTTTCCTACTACACTCTGCTCGTCCGTTCCCTTCTCATCCAACATGTATAACCTCTAAATATTTATAAACTCAGACACTTGTTCCAGCTGCTAACTCATCTAATATAACTTCACACTGAGCAGTGTCCTCACTCACAACCATAACATATTCTTATTCCAGCGTTCTTTTCCAAGCCCCTCCTTTTGAACACACCCTGCCAAATCTCTCAAACCATCCTCTCAAACTCTTCTCAGATTCGCCACACAAACAAAACCAAATCACCGTCATATAATAGGTAGGGCACCCTCCACTCATCTCCATTCTCGACCATTCTAACACCATTTCCTGCCACCCCCCACCTCGAATTCTTTCATAACCCCATCCATATACAAATTTGATAACCAAGGAGACATAACACAACCCTTCTTACTCCGCTATTAATCCTAATCCAATCACCATTGACACCTTTCTTACAAAGAACACGCTTCATGTCGTCATATCATACTTTTATTCCATTAAGAGCCTACACCTACACAATATATTCACTACAACCTCCAATAAACCTTCCCATATTAACTCTAATCATACGCCTGTTGCAAATCATAAAACCTAAATTACAATTTATTTTCTTCTCCCTCATTTCTTCAATCATTTGTTTCAATGTAAAGATTTGATCACACATCCTCTTACCAATCCTAAACGCACCTGTTCTTCACCATTAGTCTTTCAGTCACTCGACGCAATCTTTCGACCAAAATACCAGCATAATACCTTCCCTACAGACACTCAATTAAACTTTTCCCCTATAATTCTACAGTTTCCCCTTTTCTCCCTTACCCCTTATATAATGGGTACTATTACCGGCCTCTCCTCCAATCCCGCTTGGCAACTATAGCCCTTCTTAAACGCTTTATAACAACTTCAAATCCAATCCATCACCATCTCGCCTCCGTTCTTTGATCATTTCACCCAAATTTCATCTATACCTGCAATTTACCATTCTTCAACTTTTTCAACTCTACCCATTACCCCTCCTTACTAATAACCTCATCCCGCAAAATACCTATTCCTTCTTGCACATCAAACCCACACACTTCACTATCAACCTCTTCATATCTGTAAATTGTGCCAGGATTTCGAAGTGTTCTTCCAACACTCCCCTCACAACCATTTATCAGTTACAAAAGGCACCATCCTATTCATTATTCTATTTTCATTCTTAACTTTCGCGCTTCCTTCCAGAAGAGCTTCCTATTTCCCTTGTAAGTCCCCATTCATCCTCCTTCCAAACTGTTATGTTACCTCTTGTTTTCTCCTACGTATACAGAACCTTTTAGTATTCTTTTTCCTCCTTATATATTTCAAGCATCTTTCTTTTGAGTCTTCATCTTGCTGTTAGTACATTCAACCACGCTTCTTTTACCTTTAACCGCTTTCATCACCTCTTTCATTCCACCATTCACTATTAACATTCTTACTCCTACTTTAGCAACAACATCCACATACTTCCTTTGCACTACTAACGAATTGCTTCCTCATTTGCCCCCAGATTTGTCAGTATCAACTTGTTCACATTCAACCGTTTTACTAGCGAGCGCTCTTACAATTTCTGTTTACAATTGTCTTGCACGTCACGATTAACTTCCTCACTCTTAATTCTACCCCAATTTCTCTTTCTATCACTTCCTCTTCCATCCGCCCCGCACTTAACTTAATTTTACATAGAAAACATAATGATCCGATAATTCCCATTCCTAAACCCCTACTGATTTTAAAACATCCACCGACACATACTTCAACATCTCCTTCTCACCAACACAAATCAATCATACTTTTCACTTCGATACCATCTCTACCTACACCAACTCTAGTATACTTATGTACTCTTGTGTTGTAATCCTAAGTATTACTTACACACATAACCTCTCTCACAGAAATCAATCACCTTCCTGACATCTCATTTTCTTCGCCGCTCACCCCAAAACCACCTGTAATAACATCCCTTTTTTGATCAACCTATCCAACCATTTAGGTTCCCCAACACAACATCAAGCTGAAGCTCCTACTCACCCCATGCGAGAACATCATTCAGATATTTATCCCCAAAAAATCTACTTCTCTTCATAACGTTTCCCGTCAGATGGACCATAACGTCACAACCACACATACCTTGAGTCCTTTTTCAAACTTAATTTAACCATTAGAATTCTTAGAATTCTAACACAAAGTCTACCAGAGCTTTGTACACAGGTCACTCATCAAAACTGCAACTCCTTCTCTTCCTCTCTCATTAATTTCCACACCAGCACACACACATTTTCACACCACACTACTCAATTTCACCGTTTCCTTTTCATCTTTGTTGTTCAGTCACAGCGAGCAAATCAAGTTTGCCCTTTCTAATACATCCATCACCTCCTTCCTCTTCTCCTCAACATTTATTCCTCTGACATTCCATGTACCCATACGATTCATACAATTTCGCCGAAAGATAGAAGGAAGTTTACAATCGATTCACAACCCTCTCCGAGGCCTGCATTAAGCACTCCTGGCAAGAAAATAGATAATAAATGCTAGCCAGCAATCACTGTCGCCTCTTACGTCAGGCAGAACTTACGCTGTGCAAATTCTTTCTCCCCCACACACAGGGATTATGAGTAGGTTAGGAATGTCTGTAAGAGTGTTTATCTAGAAGAGGGGTGGTGTAACTTTAATCATGTGTATATGCTATGTAGATAAATGGTGGTCAGTAGTATGTTGCCTGGAGGGTGAGTGTGTAAAGAATATGAACGCAAAAGAGAAAAGTGGCACCATTAAAAATGGGAGGTAATTTCAACACTTCGAGTATGCGTGTTCTCACTAAAAGGTATTAAGGGGCGGTAAGGCTGGGCTTTCTTTTCGACTTGCCTCATATTATCTACTACTTTTCCGTTTCCAGTGCATGCTACGCACCTACGTCTTGGGGAGTGACGGTGGGCGATGATGATATATATTAGCCGAGGTGGGGTCTCGCTACCATTTATTTATACCCTAGAAATGCTCAGACATACCTCGGATATCTTGTGCATTTTAGCGTACCCTAACCCATGGGTAACAAAGGGGCAGCTGAAGATTATGAATATATATTATATATATAATATTATAGTATTATATATATAATATATATATATATATATATATATATATAGATATATATATATATTATATATATAATAATATATATTATATTATATTATATATATATATATATATATTATAATATATATATAATATATATATATAATTATATATAATATATATATATATATATATATATATATATATATATATATGAGCATAAGGCAAAACAAATTTTAACATTTATTAAAATTTGAAAAGCAGGTAACAACTTACAATTTTTTAAGATTTCTTGCTTAATAATTCCACAACCAAGAATTTCAGTCCACTTATCACAAAGTTTTATTTCCAATTCCCATGATGGGTGGGTGAAAGGAAAGGTAGCATAAACCCAACGCCATTCTATGTCTGTAATAATAAATTTTACAATAGATTAACTTACAACTCATCATTAGATATTTCATATGAATAATAATTAGCTTTACACACTCATATTAATCAAGATTGTGAAAGAATTTCACAAAAAAGAATGAAGCAAAGGAATACAAGTGATGTAAATGTCGCAAAAGAAAATTATAAAAGGAAGTATTTCAAAACCAGAAGTTTTAAATTAAAAAAAAAAAAAAAAACATCCTTTTAATTTTTAATTCCCTTCTCAGAGGGTAACACGGGGGTGGGGGGGACTACAGGAAATCGAACTTTAAGGCCGGCTATCCCAAGCCTCTCGCCACCAAGGGTTCGCAGCCGAGTTTTAATTCTTGCCCCCAATTAAATATATATAATACTCGTTATAGTAAATAGCAGCTAGATATACTATTAATACTTATAATAATTTGCTTTATATATATAATAATATATATATAGTATAATATATATATATTATTATATAATATACATATATATATATATATTATATATATATATATATATATATATATATATATATATATATATATATATATATATATATATATATATATATATATATATATAATATATATATATATATATATATATATAGTTCTTCTATTTCTAACCAGTTTTCATCAACGTATCTTGAATATCTAATTTCCTCCTTGAGAATAACATTTAATCTATAGATTATTATTTTTGTAATTTCAAATCACTATTTGAAAAGATGTATTATATTTTAACATTAAAATTTAAAAATTATATCTACATGTCGTTCTCAACGACTTTCTAATTCATCCTCCTCTGTGTTCAATTTTTAATAGACTGAAAAGTAGAGCTTCCATTTTTGCAAAGAATTATTTGAGGAAGGAAATATGAAAAATTAAGAAAGTAAGGGGAATCCTTCATAGCATAATGAATAATGATGATACTTTCGTGATTGATGAAATGGATGAGAGGTTTGGAGTGAACCTTTCGAAAATCTGCATAACATTGGCAATACTGAAGAGGGTGATAGTGAATGTGTGGGCGGTTTGATTGTGTAAGAAATATGCATTTTGGAGATGAGTTAATTAGTAGGGAGGAGGGTAGAGTGAGAAAGTTGAAGAATGGTAAGTCTGCAGGTATAGATGGAATTACTGGTGAAATGATCAAGAATGAAGGCGAGAATGAGATTGACTGGATACGGAAGTTGAGTAACAAAGAGTTTGTGGAGGGTATAGTTCCGAAGGATTGGAGGAGAGCATTAATAGTTCCCTTATATAAGGATAAGGGAGATATGGGAAACTGTAGGAACTATAAGGGAATTAATTTATTGATTGTTGTAGGGAAGATATATGCTGGCATTTTGGTTGAAAAAGTGCGTCTTGTGACTGAGGAACTGATTGGCGAAGAACAAGGTGCATTTAGAATTGGTAGATGTGTACATCAAATTTTTACATTGAAACGAAAAAAGAATAAATTGTATTTAGGTTTTATTGACTTGCAACAGGCGTATGACAAGATTAATAAATAAGGAAGCTTTGTGTGAACTGTGACAGGTGTTAGTTATATGGTGTTGGTGGTAGGCTTCTGAATGGAATCAAAAGCATGTATGTAGAAAATGGAGTGTAAGAACAAATGGAGTGGAAAATGAATGGTTTAACATTAATAGTGGTGAGGCAGGGATGTTAAATCTCCATGGCTAATTAATTTGTATATGGATGGAGTGATGAATGAATTAAGAGGTAGAGGGGGTAGAGGAGAGTGCCCTGCTTATAGTACGCAAATGATTGGTTTCGTATGGCGAATCTGAAGTAAGTTTAAGAGGATTGGTAGAGATGTTATGCAGAGTGTGAAAAAGAAGGGGTTTGAAAGTAAATGTAGATACGAGTAGGTTGATGGTAGTGGGTGAGGAGAATACGCTTTGTGAAATCATGTTAGATGGTGAGCAATTAGAATAAAATCTGAGGTATAAATCTAAGGTGCAATCTTCTCAGATGGACAATCTTAGGGGTGTGTTAGGTGTGAAAAGAATTGATGAAATGAAGGATGAACGTGTTATGGAGTTGTGGTGTGAAGAAAGGCATAAACGAGAGGATATTAAGATTGTTTGTTCATGTGGAGAGGATGAATGATAGTCGGTTGGTTAAGCGGATATGTAATGGTGAGTGTGTTGGAAATCGACCGGCTGGGAGACAGAAGAAAAAGTGGATTGAATCACTAAGGGTGTGTCTTAAGGAAAGGAATGGGAGTTTGGCAGAAGCGAGAAGAAAGGTGCATAATAGGAGTGAATGGCAGAGGATTGTGAGTGTATTGTTTTGTGACTGGCCTAGGGGATGAACAGTACATTGACACGAGATACCACAGTGGGGGTCCGTCGCGGTATTGTGAAGCTCTAGGGTTAATTTTTTGGCTGTGATGAGCTCGCACTTAAGGATAAGAGGGAAAGGTGTGTGTGTGTGTGTAGGGGGGGGGGGCTTTCCTTTCGACTTGCGTCATGCTCTTCTACTTAAATATTCTATTTTCATGCATGTTACGCAACCTATTCCCATAGGTGGAAAGAGAAGGGAGGATAAAGAAAGAAGTAAAATATGACAAAACGTTTAACCAGTCCTTTGTTAAGAATTGCGGTAAATGGTGTAACCTTTTAACTTCATGTATGAGAAATAAAGAACATTCAAGATTTACTTCTATTTTAAGCATTTAATTTCTTCGTAATAAAAACTCTCATACGAGAGGACGCTGGTTCAACCCTCCGCGTAGCAGTTGGAGTTTTATCTACCTGGGGGCGAGAATTAAAACTCGACTGCGAATACGTTGGTGGCGCTGGTTTGGGATAGCCGGCCTTAAAGTTCGATTTCCTGTAGTCCCCCCGTGTTACCCTCTGAAAAGGGGATAAAGCACGTTAAAAAGTAGTTTTATTTTTTTTTTAAATCATAACATACTAAAAAAGTAATTTATTTTTATTTACCAAAAATTATTTTTGCAGATTTGACACTTTTTTTCTTACTACAAATTATTTTTTAACTCTGCTTAATTTAGTTCCAAGAATTCTTTAAGGAGTATCCCAACTCGGTCGATAAATCCAAAAAAGAAAAGTAACATATAAAAGGAAATGATTCATAAAATACATAATGAGGTGATAGAAGGGCAAAGTTGTTTGGTTTAAACCATTTGGTTATCTACTAATAATTTATCTGCATCAAAATGTAGTCATGGTGGTCAATATCCGCACACTTCCCGCAAGGTACAACTGACAGAGGTTATTGATTGAATGGAGGTCAGTTTAAATATGTGATGCGCAGTTTATCTAATTGTATGGGCATTTCAATATAATAAAGTTGTCTTATCTCATTGTGCTAAACATAGTTTTTGCACACTTAAGGATCGTAGTTCACATCTCAGACTGCAATGTATATTCACAATATATATAACTTCATTGAGAAAAATTCACGAGCCAGATGCTTGAACAAACACTAAAAATTATCGCTTAGAGAACGATTTTTGTAATTCATTATAGTTTGCAACAAGGTGCATATACACTAGTTTCGATATTCGCATGCAAGGTTGTGGAGTCGGGAGCCACAGCCGCGAGCATTTGGGTGGAGCTAAAGCCCCCCCCCCAAAAAAAAAAAAGTGGAATGAAGCCAGATCTCATAATTTTAAATCATAAAACAGAAGAAAGAGACGGGCAATTTCAAAATGATGAAGCCAGAACCGTGCGTTTTAAAATGATTTAACCAGAGTTGGAACTAGCCAAAATAAATTACTAGCTATATACAACACTTCTCATATATTACTTAACACCCAGATAACACACAAAACAAAACATTCTTTCGCGTACGCATAAATACAAGAAAAGTTCTACCTAAATTAAGTACAATTGCACTGAAATTCGAGTCATTTTCGTTGGTGATTGGTCTTGAACTCTTAAGCGAGGTCTATCCTAACAAGATGAAGATTCTGTTAATATTTTCACTTTATCAGCAAACATCTAACATTTTTCCATTGGCTAATAGTGCGGTGTCGATTCAGATCAGTTCAGGAAAGATGGTAGAGTGCCTCCTCCTTGAATAGGTAAATTGCTTTAAAAAAAAATGCGGTGCTTGTTGATAGTTGCCAAAAAAGTCAATTGAGTGGATTTTAATTACCAAGTCTTAGCGATTGGCACGCATACTCCTACTTAATCTAATATACTTTTCATCATTAACAAAAAATGGAAATTCTGCTTATAGGAAAATAGAAGGGTAATCATTAAAGGGACGAGAGAGACTACAAAGGTGAGGAAAAAAACAATTTCATCATAGGAGGATCTAAATATTATATCATTACCTTTTCCAAATACTGAAGTAGCGAGAGATATTAAACACGATTTTAAATCTTGCGTCAAGAAATTTACAGCAGCATCTGAATGACAACTTTGATAGTTTTCTGTCATTTCACGTTCCTCAAAAAGAGTTTGTTCCGAAGAAATATTTGTTTTTCCAAAAACCTAAAATATATTAAAAAACGTTTAAATAAAAATATTACCAATAAATGCACAGAACTTCAGCTAGACTTCTCCATTACAATATAAAGACAAGCATAAACGATTATGTCATCTATAACCTTGGAGACTAAGACACTGTGGATCATGGTACCAATTATAAGTCTAGCTCGACTTTACAATCATACAAACACGTTCAAACTTTACAGTATTATTACCTCTTCCTCTATCTTTAAAAATGATAAATTCAGGAGCTCTATTTTGCTGCTACCCTATATATTTATATTTAATAACCTGTTTCCCCAAGTCTTTTTCTTACATTTACACAGATTTACTCAAAATATATATAATCACTTACATCTTGCTTGGTAAGGAGCCTTACAGCATCCACTTGGTGAAAAACTGGATAATGAGAAGCATCAATTTCATCTCTTCTGTAAACATCTCCAACAACCAGAAAATTGTCTAAGCCCATTTTAATTAGCTCTGTCTAACCGATAATGAAATACTATATACAACAAATCAATAATCAAAATTAATATGAGAAAATGTATCCTTTTAAAATACTGTATAGAAAGATAATCATATTATATGCATTTAATATTTAGTGCGTGATTAAAACACATAATTTAAGTATAAAATTATCTTACTTGGTGAGCTGTTGTATGAGCTCGTAATAAATAATTTTCATTAATATAATAATTATCAGATTTCTGTCGTGACACGTGATCTTTTGGGATTAGTAGAGAATCAAAATTCTGATCTATGCTCACAACTGGTAACAACTGATCATATACTGAAAACAAAGGATTGCCTCTGTGATTTTTATATGCGCTGTACATTACTTGCACGATACGCTTTCTCAAGTGACTTAATGGATGATCTTTCTTAAGATGAAGATTTTCCCCTATTTTGGATAATATTTTGGGTGTTACATTGGTCATATGGTCAACTTTAAATTCCTTTTCAGCTATGACAATCTAAGTAAAATAGAAAAAAAATTACATTACACAAAATAAATGTACATTCATAATAATAATAATTGGTAGGCCCTAATCATTTAAATTGTTCCAATGAAAGATTAAGATCATTTTGAACTTAGCTTCTTTTTAAATTTCACTTACTTGTTAAAAAGGCAAACAAAAGTTCAAATATATATATATATATTATTATTATTATTATAATTATTATTATTATTATTAATATTATTATTATTATCTTCCTCCTATCCACAGAGTGGGGTGAGGCGCATAGCAAACAACAGAACAGATAAGTAGTAGAAGAAAATTACGCAAATCAAAAAGAAAGCACCCCCCCCCCCTTTTAGCAACTCCCTTTATACCCCCAGTGAGAAATCGTCACAATCAGAAAAATCCACCCTGAGGCTTCATGAGACCGCAACAAACCCTCATTGTGGTATCTCATCAATGTGGGGTATATCCCTTGGGCAAAGCCCACAACCATACCCCCCCTCACAAAACCCCAGCATTCACTCCTGTTATGCACCTTTCTTCTAGCCTCTGCCAAACTTACATTCCTCTTCTTCAGACATTCATTTATTGACTCAATCCACTTTTTCTTCGGTCTCCCAGCCAGTAAATTCACAACACGCTCACCACTATACATTTGATTAACCAACCAACTACCATTCATCCTTTCTACATGACCAAGCCATCTCAATATACTTTCATTTATTCTCTCATTTACTGCTTTCTTCACACCACACAACTCCCTAATGCGTTCATTCCCCATTTTATCAACTCTTCTCATACCTAAAGAACACCTAAGATCTGAGCACAAACCCTCACTGTGGTATCTCACAAATGTGGGGTATATCCCCTGGGCAAAGCCCACAACCATAGCCCCTCACAAAACCCCTGCATTAGCGCTCCCATTATGCACCTATCTTCTCGCTTCTGCCAAACTCACATTCCTCTCCTCCAGGCATTCCTTTACAGACTCAATCCACTTTTTCTTTGGTCTCCCAGCTGGTCGATTCCCAGAACACTCACCACTATACATCTACTTAACCAACCAATTTTCATCCATCCTATCCACATGACCAAACCATCTCAATGTACTTTCATTTATTCTCTCATTTACTATTTTCTTCACACTACTTAACTCCCTAATGCGTTCATTCCTCAAAACTTTTATCAATTCTTCTCACACCTAACACACCCCTAAGATTGTCCATCTGAACACATTGTGCTTTAGATCTAAACCGTACATCTTATTCCAGACCAAAGTTTCACTACTAAACATTAACACAGGTAACAACATACCCTTGTGTAAGACACTTAGTTCCTTTAC
>JABUQX010000695.1:0-7500 GCA_015478945.1 Trachelipus rathkii | reverse complement strand
GTTTCGAGCAAATGGAGGTGACCAGCTTTTGAAGAACCACTTACTTCTATCGTCCAAAAATTTCAATGTATACGAAGTCCAATGAGTACAGAATGAAATCATACAGTCATTTATTCAGCTTATATTCAAAGGAAAATAGAAAAACATGTGAAAAATACAATTTTTTCCAGTATTAGCTGATGAAACAACGGATATTTCCCAAACAGAACAGTTCTCACTATGTGTAAGGTACGCGATTGGTGGGTGTGAAGGTGATACCCCCTGTTTTTTACTTTAAGCAGAGAATTTTTTATCATTTTGTTCCGGTTATGATGTCCAGGAAGCATTGGCAAATGTTAATTTTGGAGAACTCGGCTATTCTGGGTTTTAAAACTCGAAAAAAAATTTAAGAGGCCAAAGGATATGATGGAGCCTCTTCCATGAGAGGGCGAATTTCCGAGGGAGTGCCAATCTGCCTATTCGGAATTACAGTATCCTTAAAGCTCTATAACACACATTAGTGTAGCCACATTGTCTTAAAATATATGCTCTCAGATCTTCAAAAATTCAAGCAATTCGAAGCGTCTTAGGAATTCATCTCTTGAAATATGCACTTTTTTTTTTCGATCGAGTCCGAGCGCACAATATTTCTGTGAAGATAACAATAAAGGAGATGTAGCGTATCACCAAAAATACAGATCAACAAAAGATGTGCCGAGACCAAGATGTGTGAACGGCATGAAGCGGTTTTCCTTTTAAAGTGACTCGATGAACCAATATTGCGTCATTGGGAAGAAATTAAAACACTTGCCTGAGTAAATCAGGATAAGAGCTCTTCAAGTGGTTTTAACTCTGCACCCATCATTATAATTGAAATAGAAAAGAAAATTATACGATTTTAAGTAACATTTCTTGATATAATTCCTTATAATATTTCGAAAAACTTTGATATTGTAAATTTGGACCATATGTCCAGTGCATTAAACTTAGTTGAAAGACAATTATTCACATTACTCGAAAAAAAAAAATCTGACAAAAAATGCAGACACAGAGTTATAAAACCATATTCCAACAAGTAAAAAATGTATGCGGACAGCTAATTTATGTGAAAAATAACAATTTCCAAGAACTACGAGTCCAAAAAAAACATCGTTGTTAATGTGCCTACATCAGAGTCACTGAATCATAATTTGTTTTTAACGCGTATCTCAATTTTTACTTCCGGTTTAGTTGATGATCTGATTTCTTCGATCAATCATAAAATATTTTCATAGAAAGCCTTCTATATTATATTACGATGAATTTTACCAAAAGTGCAAATAAAGAATGACTGAATATATATCGTATAAAAGACTCCTTCAAATCCTAACGAAAATATTTATGATAGATTTATTTTGTCTTACAGCGTAATGGCTGTTAGAAAATGAAAACCAAAAAACTGCGATCGGTGCTTTGCTAAGTGTGACAAGAGGAGGTTTCGTAACATTGAGCTACTCTCCTGAATATCTTAGCAGTATTGACTGTAGTCACCGCAACGTAGAAAGAACCTTTTCGACATTTAAGGCGTCTGAAAACATTATTTACGGAATTAGTGTTGGAGAGGATCGCATTACAGGTCTTGCTTTACTGTCAAATAATCGAGATCTCAGCACAGAAGTCAACAATGAAATATTTTGAATCACCTCAGTCAAAAATGCAAGGAAACTGAAATTGACCATATAAAACGCATGGCAAGTATCATTATGAGATTTATTAGTATTATAGTTATATATATAAAATAAATATTTAAAATTTATATATATATATTATATATATATATATATATATATATATATATATATAATATATATATTATATATATATCTATATATATATATTATAATATATACATATAATATATATATATATATATATATATTTATATATTATATATATATATATATATATAATATAATACAAAGGTGCATTAACGCGTTAAAGCGTTAATCCGTTATTAACTCGTTAAATATTTCGATTAACTTTTAACGCTTTCGTTAATTTCGAAAAAGAAGTAACGGACTATTAACGAGTTAAATTTTTCCCCTCATCCTTTAACCGTTAACTTAATTTACGAGTTTATAAAATATTTTCTTATCAGATTTTAATTGTATTAGATTCGATTTCGATTAAGAGATAAACTTTTTTTTTTTTCAAAATGTTTCCTAAACCCTCCTTCTCAATGGCTCAATATGTGTTTGATATTTGCTCGATTATTATTCCAGTTTAGTAATGTTTTAAATAGGGTTTTGGAAAAAACGCGAGTTTGAGAATTGTGCTTGACGATGGCGTGAGCACCACCCGTTCAAACTAGTATCTTAGGTGGTCTTATTCACTAAAGCACTCCCAGCTCAGTGTTGGAAGCAAAGCAACCGTGTCCAACGCATATACCAAGAGAATAGGAAGACAGACACACTGAAAGAGGTAACGAACATGACATTTAGGAGAAATATCCATTTATCGGAGGAACAAAAAAATATAAAAATATAAAACTGAGTCCAGAGAGAAGAGAGTGCATAAAGTATGCTCAGAACCTATACGAAGCAGTGGTTTTTTTCATATCGTTTATATATAGAGAGGGTTTTAGAATAACGCAGCGGCAGCCCTCATATAATGAATAAGGAGGAGAGAAATCGGTTTTGGTCAGAGGAGGAGGAGGTCTGGAAAGATGGAGAGAATACTTTGAGGGCAATCTCGATTGAGACGATTCGAGTGTAGATGTTCGCAGCAGAATATGATGCAATATGGAGAGTGGAAAACAATAGATTGATGTTAGGATAAGGAAGGTAAGAATTAGGGACTAAGAGGTATGGGATAATTGCTGGAGGAATCATAATTATTAGAAAAATAAAATGAAGTATTGAGT
Organism: Trachelipus rathkii; assembly: GCA_015478945.1. Lineage (NCBI taxonomy): Eukaryota > Metazoa > Arthropoda > Malacostraca > Isopoda > Trachelipodidae > Trachelipus > Trachelipus rathkii. The sequence goes on along the minus strand of JABUQX010000695.1, from coordinate 4,619 downwards.
CATAATTATAAATACGCTTAAAATGAAAAATATAGGATGATAAGCCATAGGAATACCGATGGACTGAAACTGCGGTGAATTATATCAAATAAACGATCATTAGTAATAAGATGAGCTAGGAAGTATGGTAATTGTATGTGAGCTACTAAGATAACTTACTTGGTAAATAGTAATTATATTTGAGGATCAATTAAATAGAGATGAAATTAAGTTTTGTCTCTCTCCCTTGACGTAATAGGATGTATAAAATGATTATTTAGTGCTGATAATATATAGGAATAGATTTTATGGCACCATATATATACTATATATCATTTATTCATAGGATAGTTCATGTTCACAAAAATATGTGAGGAGACTATAAAAGATTTCTAGTATAAAATGCATAACAATAAAAATATCCAATATATCTCCTAAGTAATGGGAAGAGAATATATCATTATAACTTCTCCCTAGGGTGTAAAAACAAAACACAATGAATAATCTGTGCCTAATATGACAAAATGATGGTAACAGATATAAAGATACTATGTATATATATAATATATATAATATATTATATAAAATATTTATATATTTTGTTTTTTATATAAGTATTAATATAAATAACGAGAGAAATATTGGCAATACTTTTAATATGAGAAGAATATCAAAGTATTTTCCAGTATTATCTTAGGAACTTAGGAATCATAATATATATAATATATATGTATAAAGTTAAATGGCATTCAGTAGTGGGTAAAAATAAGTACAATATATTAGGATAACTCATAAATCTTTATACAATGAATAAATGTATGATAAAATAAATAAAACATAATAGCAATGACTGACTGCACAAAGGAGCAGATGTGGCGTTTGTAGACTTTGAGAAAGCCTTTGATAGATGATAATAGGGAATACTATATAATATATAATATAAGCCATAATTTATGTACCAGAGAATAGTATGAATCGACTACAAAGTAATAATTTGAAATACAATGATACTATACATAAATAATATTATAACATGCATAAATAACAAATACGTTAAATCTCACTAGCAGATATAATCATAAAGAAAATTAATAGATTATATGGAGGAGAAGTAACCTAAATGGTAAAGAATTACGAGCTATATAGGAGAGATGTACTGGGATATATGAAGTGAGAATTTCCGCTGAGATGGATGTGACGCTCTGAGAGATACACGGGCAGTGTGTCGCCTACCTATTCCTTGCTCCGCAAAATGCTGCTAAGTTATAACTATATTGGAAAACATAAATACACCAGTATATCATCTAGTTTTATCCGCCTGGACTGAAATGCAGATGATTTATGTACAGAAACGTCAGGTTTTGTCGAGATCTATGAACATCTTCTTTACTATTCAATTGTCTAACAGCTTAACAGCTGAAAATCCTATGCGAGTGTTACGCTACAGAAATGATAGCATTGGATATGATGCGGCAAGGCGAAAAGTGGGAGTTAAAAGTCCGGAAGCATATCTGCTCTTACGCGAAACACATTAGGTGAAGAGCAGATTATATGTGGACATTGCTTCTATATTGCACATCCAAAAAGTCAGACTCGCGAGAAAACACATACTGTGTAAGTTTTTTTTAATGTAATGGACGACGAAGAGCAAACGAAATCAATAGGTTCTCTTCTTCAACAGAGTAACATTCAGGTGGAGCTTATGCGATCTGGAGGGAGATCTTAGATGATACAGGGAAAAACCCATTAAGACATACTACTTACATCTTTCAGAGAATGAAAACTGACTAACAAGACACACTGCAGACACACTGTAAAGAACTCTAGAAATATGACTACTATGACAAGAGAAAGATCGAATTTATTTCTTAACCAAATCGAACAGATTGTACATGTAGTATTGATCTAAAATCGAACTTAACTGATCAAGTTTCAAATTTCACTTAGATTTCCAAACCTGCTGGGCGATATGCAGACGAAAAGGAAGGTGCAGTTAGAGGATGGGCGAGATATTGTAGTATTAAATTCTTATATTCTAACAACTACTGAATTTTATTACGAGGATCGAGTATAAAGATCAAAAATTTTCAGGCCACTTTCAGAACATAGGTCATTTTTACTCACATCGTGTATAGAACGAGAGACTATGCTAGTACACTATTTCCCCAAACTATTATAGACAAGAGTGTAACACACGCAAGGTATGGACTAAATTAGCTTATTGTAAAAATCTCCAAAATCGCATTCTGATGAAAGTATTGCATGCTGATTGAGTTATCTCTCACGTAACTTTACTTCTTCAAAAAAAGAATATCTGAGATCCTTCTTCAGTCACTGTGAGATCAAATAGTACAGATCGAATAGTCGCTCAGGGAGTACATTGCCCAGCTGAATCAACACACAAATGAGACTAGTGGGCAGGCGGACGGAGATGAGTGGCGGGAGCCTGTCGAGCATCAGCGGATGGGCAATATATTATGATATCTATGAAAGACCGTGTAAACTCCTTGATGAGAAATGTATACCTCGAGCAACGGAGAAGTGAGGAAATATCGGTGGAGAGCTGCAGAAATTGGATCAAAAACCAAACATTATACCAAGAATTCAACTGAGATGGTATGGATACTCCTTCAAAGATATGGAAGAGTGAACTGGACCAAGAAAGATTGCTCGGAATGGACGCCAGTGGGGCCGCTAGACCTGCGGGCAGGACCCGAAGAAAATGACATGTGGGAATGGATGCGGGTGAGCAAAGATGCGATGAAATGCGTCACGAACGGAGTGTCTATGGTGGATAGTGGAAGAGAGAAGAATGTACGAAGATAGAAACCACGGGAGGAGGTTCTGCAGAGGCGACACCTGACAGGTAAATACAAAAAGTCTACCAAGGGGATGGTGAAATAGTGATATATATAGTTATAATAGTAACTATAATATATATATATATATATATAATATATATATATATATTATATAATATATATGATATATATATATAATTATTATATATAATATATATATATATATAAATCATTATATTAATATATATAAATGGTCCGCCAACTATCCGTCGAAGAATTGGATCGCATAAAAATAGAAAGGAAGAAAATAAAGAAGAAGAAACTGAAGAAACTACTTAAGAAAAGAACATAGCTCCCTGATAGCAGATGAGATATAAAATTAGAAAATTACTTGAGTGACTCGACTCGCTAAAACCATATTGAGAGGGAAACATAAGTCTGTGAGGAGAGCCTTCTCTCGTTAATGATACATTCCACTCAAGATGAACAAGTGGCTTTAATGAATACGAGCTTTGCGTATACTCACTGAAACGGATCAGAGACCATCTGCAAAGCCATCCATATTGCTACCAAGCATCCATGGGTTTTTGCGCACTGACAAGTCTTAACTTGCGACCCTATTCATAAATGCATCTAAGGAATTTCAACAAGTTCTTTGAGCTTTATTTGGTACTTTTGCTTAATACTTTTACAAAAAAGAAGATCTTCTATAATTCTAGCTAATATCAATACCCGTCCTACGAGAACGAACATATCAACATTAAATGCGCAATGCCATTCTTTAATCGAAGCTATTAGTCTAATTCCGACCAAATTCCATTTTCTTTTAATTTTTCAATTAACTATAGTCATTAGATCTTTCGCCATATTGCTTGAGTTCTTATCGATACAAGAGTGTTGTCAGCACAACAGTGAACCTTTGAAGTGCTTTTCCCGCCGACTCACAGACTCACAAATCATAATGTTCACTAAATCAACTGCCGCAGGTAGAATAGCTCTACTGCGAATAGTGTGTGGTTTTTTATGCATTGTGTGAATTCTATTGCAACACTTATATGAAGCAGCAAAGGCATTACGTGTTGAAAGTTGATGCCTCTGCCTGAGAAAAAGTAAAACGTTTTTGTGTTTTAATGCGTTTTCGCTTCCTATCAAAAAAACCTACGAGGCTTTTACCAAATCACCCCACGATCTGATCCTGGTTTTCTATGTGGCCAATTTTGGGAAAAAAAAAAGGGGGGGTTTTTTGGGTAAAAGATGGTGGAAATTTTTATGCCGTCCAGGTGCAAAAACTTTTGAGGCACAATCGCACAGCGCGTCCTCTGTTCGCCTAACATCAATGGTTATGACAATTGAAATAACCAGCTTCAATCATATTTCCGGTATTATCCGTTTTCTCAATTCACCATTTGTCCCTCCCACTATCTCTCTCTCTATTTTCCACTACGACGCCTATTATCCTTTTTTAATAAAGATCACACCAATAATTTAAAATTTTAAAATGTTAAAATCCTTAAAAGGAGATAATCACTGTCGCAAGCCTTTTTTGCACCTAGTTACTAGTGAGCCTTATGCATTTTTATTTTCCAACTTAAAATAAATATACTACTGTGACTTCATTCCGACACACAGTTCATCTGTTACCATATAAAGAGAATAGATAATGTCGACAGACTGCATTTTGTTACCCTTAGATTATTACCACAGAGTGATTATATAGTGTCTTAAAACCAACTGTAAAATCGTAAGTATCTTATGACAACTGTTCAGAATAGACGTACGATGCTGCGAGGAAACGAGTATATCTCAAACATGCATTATCGTATATATATATATATATGA
>JABUQX010000694.1:20000-32975 GCA_015478945.1 Trachelipus rathkii | reverse complement strand
AACGAAATTGTCCTCCTAAATTGAAATATGACATTCATTTTCGCTCAATCAGGTGTGGTTTTTGAGATTAACAGCCGCACTAACTCTTCTCACGATATTGGGTAATTTTAACAAAATTCGTTCTTATTATCAAGTTATATTAATAAAATTTCACATTACTTGTAAACTAGGAAAAAAATAAATACCGACACAATTCGACTTTCCTTTAATTATTTTAAACTTACAAACTACTTATGAGCCTACCAAGGCGTGCAAGATACTATATTCCAAGAAACGAAGTCCTTGATGATTCCCGTTTGTGAAGCGATGTTGGTTCGTCGCGTTTAAGACATCAGCAATAGTCAGCTAACATGTTGATGTCCCAGCGTCCTTAATATCTTGTTTCCATCGTCCTTTAATGTCTTCGTGAAATCTCTCACCTTGTTCCTCGCTGTAATCTCCACAGTTTGCGGGAAAATAGTCAAGATGTCACTGGAGTACACATGAATTTTTACACTATCTCTCACATCGCGAGTCGCCACTCATTTCGCAAGCTTTTCTACAACTCTTTTATCATGTGATATATATTCTGAGCTTCTTCTTTCATTTCCCAGAAAACCGTCAATTACTTTACTAAACGATCGCCATTCTTGTTCACTGGCTTCCAGATTGGTGTAAAAATGCTTGTCCTTTAACAGAGTTCTAATTTGGGGACAGTCAAATATGCCTGCATGGAGCTTTGCATCACTGATGTGTGGGAATTTTTGCAGTAGATACTTAAAAGCTTGGCCTTCTTTATTCAGTGCTGTTGATAAAGTTCTCATCAGGCCAGCTTTATATGAAGAGGAGGCAGTAAAACTTTCTTTTCTGAGGGACTTGAGGTCAGCTACCACGTGTGGATCAATTTTGAATCTCTCTCGAAGCTGTCCAGTTTTTGCCTTATAGTGAAGGAGTCAGCACGGCTATCCCAAAACACATAGCAAGGATAATTTTGTGATAGCCTCCTGCATCCAAGAAGAAGGCCAACACAACCTGAAACGAAAGGATTAATTCCTTAAATACATTAAATGTAGTAATTTAAAATGAAAACTGTCTTTATGCTTGCATTTTGATGTACAGTTTCTAAGATCTTAAATTTTTTTCATAGTTAATTTTTTTAAACTGAAGATTTATAATGACAAGAAGAAACTGGAAAATATATCTTACCTTGAGATCACCACATATTAACCAGTTGTGGTTAGAGTACTTGATTGTATTAATCAATACTTCCATATTTTTTGTAGCTTTCTGTTAACTGAACTGAATGGGCAATGGTACGGATGCCATTTTATTGCCAATATTTAAGAGTACTTCCTTAAGCTTCTGCCTAGCACAGAATCAATCACGACCTCCATATCTACTTGGTTGGTAAGAGCCAAGTGCCATCATACTCAAACGCTTTTACATCATTGCAATACACCAAAAAGCTGCAAGAAGCAACTGCAAAGTCTAAACTCTTCGTCTCTATTTCTGAACCAAAGTATGTAGTTTCTGAGAGAGAGGTTGTTCACTAAGACTTGGGATTCGCACACAATTCGTTGCGCTTCTCTTTAACAAGACCAAGATCTCCAGTCACAGTCATTTATATTAATTTGAGTGAGTGGTCTTGGGCGAAGTGTTTGTAGACGTAAGCTGATATGTCACTGAAGTGTCAGTGTAATCCACTTCTATATCTTCTATATTGTCTTGTAGCTCAGTATTTTCAGGTGAGAAGGAACTGGAATTCCTGGACCATGTGGTTGTGGTTTATGGCAGAAGGAAAATCAGGGTAGACTACAGTGGGCTTGTTCTTCTTATTGATACCTCTCGACAAAAAGGTTTCGCTACTTAATTTACCACTAATACTTCAATTCACTCGTAACCCTCGTTTTCTCACTATACACAATTTTCCTACCAGGAAATTTAAACCAATTTTAAATACAATCAATTTTTATTTACACATTTAAGAATAATATATATATAATATATAATCTATATACTATATATATATATATATATATATATATATATCAGTGGGCTGTGAACCGAAACATGGGTGGCGCACTTCAATATATATTATAATACTATACTATATATTCACTATCTATCAATAATCCTAATTATATATATATATTACTACTTCATATATATTTATAATTATATACTATATCTATATACTATATATATACTAATCTAATATATATATTCATAATCTATATATACTTACACTATATCTATATATAATCTATTCACCAATACACTTCTATTTATATATAGTTATAAATATATATATATCTACTATATATTATATCTATATCTATATATATATATAACTATATAATATATATATAACTATAATACACACTATATATAATATATATCTATTATATATATACCTCGTTAGTACGCGTCACCCTCATCTCGTGCTCAATCTCGTCGCTTAGCACGGTTATTATAATTGAGAATGAACGATATTCCTTCGAAATTTTTGCATTATGATAAATTCCTCTTTATTTTTTGTGAAAATAGTATGCCTGAAGAATACATTATAGTTGTAACATAATGCAAAGATTATGTACATTTTAAACAAAAAGCGTAAGCATCATCGCCATTAATTTATTTTAATTTTTAAATCAATTTTACTTTACAATTTATCTATCTCTTTTATCATAAATTCGGGTCACGCGCGTAACCTCTCACAAAAATGCACGAAGAAGCATACACTCCAAATTTTCAAAGACGGTATACATTACATATTCGTGAATTTAAATTTTTTTACAAGTTGTTTTTTCTTTCTTTTTTCCCTGTCTAAGAATCTAATAAAAAAACGTTTAATTTATCACAACAAAAATTAAATCCAAACATTTACTTGTCTTAATGCCATTTCGGATAAAAATAACTTCTATATTTAAATTAATATCTGAATTTGAAAGGAAAACTAAGATACCGAATAAAATCGAATTATATGCTAACAGAAACTGTAACGCACACTCGATAACTCAAATACTCCTCACTTAATAAATATCTATTTTGATTAATTATATATAAATAAATAAATAACATAAATGTTAATGAACAGACTGATGATTAATGTGTCCTTTTCTTTTTTTAAGTGAGTTTGATAATATAATTTAGGACCTTGCCTCCGTGGAAGTCCTTTAAAGAAGAACTTGCTCAAAGGCCCGTGCCCTGAATTTTCGTAGCGAAAGTGTTTATGATTTCCTGTTGTTAAAGCTCGCAAACTTTTTTTAACAAGATTTAATTGATTTTTAATTTCATAGTATGACTAAGAAATATAGGGTAAATATGTATACTCGTGTTCTATTCATCTTCGCAATTAAAGGTTATTTGTCTCTTCTCCATTGAAAATTGCTTACAGTTCACCACAGAAAAAGTTAATCTATTAAAAGATTCACCAAATTACAACTAATAATTATTAACAAAAATATAGTACATTTTAGTTTAGTCATACACTCTCTCTTTCCCTCTCTCATTCTCTCTCGCCCCTTCCTTCATTTTTCCCTCTCTCTTCTCTCCTCTCTCTCTCTCTCTCTCTCTCTTCTTCTCTCTCTCTTCTCTCTCTCTCTCTCTCCCCCCCCCCCCCCCCCCCCCCCCCCCCCCCCTCCCCTCCCCCCCCCCCCCCCCCCCCCCCCCCCCTCCCCCTCTCTCTCTCTCTCTTCTCTATATACCACAGTATATATATATATATACTATTATATATATATATACGTCTACATAATACTCACACTATATATATATATACTTAATGTCAAAGATATCTAATACTATATCCATATGCTACTATCTTCTATATATATAGTATATATATAATATTAAATAATTTTTTTTTATTTACACTTTTATATATATTGAGTCGAGAAGGAAGCGTTGTAGAAATATCGTCAAATAGAACAATGAAGAATAAGGTTCTTTACGTTGCAATGACAACAGTGTTTTGAGAAGCATTATAATTCTGGCTTTCTTGAGGCACAAATTAAATTTTTACACAATTAATCCTACAAAATACTCACTATATGCATATACATAAGTCAGTCAATGTTTTTAGCGTTTTCTATAAAATTTCAAACGTTATTTTAATAGTAAAAATAGTAAAAACATTGAAATTATTCTCATCTACATTGTTCTGATTTTGATTTTTTTCGAGATGCGCGGCTCCTGTGCCTTCCGTAAAGCCCCGCCTGAATACTATATATATCACATTATAGTACTCACAATATCTCATATGACTCATTTATCCTTCTCCTCATTTAATACTATATATATACTATTATTACTATATATTATCTCTCTTCTATATATATAAATATATATAACATGAATATATTTACAATTGACCTTCTGGATCTAAGTACATTTTTAATTTAACTTATTATCAAATTAATACATAGAAAATATAATATATTGAAAATATAAAGGAAATTATATTTTGAAGTTATAATTCAAAAAAAATTACTCTTACATATTTATGTGTTTACTTTATATGGCGGGGTATTTTTAGACATTTTACCAATTCAGCGGATCACCTTGAGTTTTTTCTCAAGTTCTTGAGTTTTTTGCATTCATCTTGAGTACTTGAGTGTTTCGGCTAAAAATTGCTGAAAATCTGTGAGTTTTTTCACTTTTATAAAAAAAAAATTAAAGAAACGCAAAATAGGGGGCTCGAGCCCGACGGGAGCAGAGGGGGGACGTACTTCCATACCCTGTTAGGGGAGGGGCGGAGAGAACCCCTGAGCGACACCAATACGCAACAGACGGGGTTCCGGAAAACCCTCCCGGAGGGGGAAATAGTCTACCCTTCTCGTTTCTCCCGGAGGCCGAGAGACCCGACTCCTGCCACTTTCTTGCAGGTTTTCACCACTTTGGTATTCCTCTTAGTTAAAAAAAAATTAATAAAAAAATAAACTGACAGAGTCGTACTGTAACAGGCTCCCTATAATAGTACATATTGCATCATCCAATCCCTATAATAAAGATCATACAGTCTATTTATTCTTTTGTCACATAAAGATACCCTGTATATATTCTTTGGGCTAACTACCGTTCAAAAGGTCCCATAACTACACTTTCTCAATATATATTATATATATAGATACTCACTTACTCTATTCATCATATATATAATCTCATTACACTTATATATATATATAATATATATCTATATATATATATTACTATCTATATTCTCTTACTATGTATTATATATATATAATATATATATATATAGTAATACAGTAATATATATATATATATATATTATATATATATATATATATATATTCATATATTATATATCATTCATATATTATATATATAAGTATATATAAGTATATATATATAATATACTCTCTATATATAGTATATATCTATCACTATTCACCAGGTATCTATATCTTAGGGAGCCCTTCGGACTACCTGGTTCTTTCTCTCTTATTGTGTCTTAATAGTTTCGGATATATTATTTTGACCTAAGAGCACGTATTGGATTGACTGAAACATGGTCATTTTTGCAATATATTTTTTCATTTACATATCTCAGTTATTACCAACCTTAAAAATCAGGCCACACACCTACTAATTCTCCATTATCTTCTCAGACATAGAGATTAATTGTTCTTTGCATAGTCTTTTTATGCATTAAGTATTTTTTTGTTGAGTTTTTGCAACTACAATGGTTCAAGATAACAAAGTTCAAATCCTTACTGCTGATTTCACACACATTATAATACGGCAATTCTGATTCTGACTACGATTTTTGACATTTAATTACACGCATCAGATTCAATAGTGTTCAGGTGTTTTAAATTTATTCTCAAGCTTATTAATTTCGCTTATGCTGTAATATATTAACTGTTCAATTCAATCACATAATTAATCGATTTAAATATAAAGGAGATACAATTCTTAATACACTCTTAGTCTATAAGGTTTTCCAGAGATTTCGTAATAGCGTCTGGTGGATACAGTCTCGACAATTCTTACTATCATAGATTGACTCCTTCTCTAAGAAGATGAAAACTGCCATCCGAAAAGCTGTGTCTTTCTAGCGGTCAAGTTAAAAATTGTTTTAATTTCAACACTACATACATTCTCATACTTATATTAGCATAATATAGTAAGTCACTTAACTTTTTTCACACTCACTTTTTTCTTTTCCGGTATTTTTTTTTTCCACTTGCAGCTCAGTTTTTTATTTGGCCATTTTTTCCCCGCGAATTTTTTCTGTCTTGTCATTTTGCTGCTTTTCCTGGTTTTATGATTACTTTGCTCGCACCACTTTTCATCATGGCTAATTCAGCTTATTGGCATCAGAGCTTCAACTATTCTCACCACTACTCTCTACTCCTGGCACACTGTTCTCTCAGTCTTTATTGATTTAAAGCTAACTTCATTGATAGAGACTCAATTTAGCACATTCGTGAACACATTCAGTTATCAACTTTATCAATCACACTTCGTCCTTAATCTCAATTAACACTCTGGTTATAATTCGAACGCCATACAGAAACTTCCCCGTTTCATTTGTGAAGTGTAACTCACTTCCTTAAATCAAGAATAATAATTGCATACTCTACATTAACTACGTTAATAATTCAAATCTCACTACGATTTCTCAAACTTTTAGTGATCTTGAATAAACGGTGTGCACACTTCAAAACTCTGAAAATTTTATAACTAGTGGCAACTTATCCTTTAATTATAATTGGTTTAAATTAATCTTAACAGTTAATTTGGTGTTTTTAAATCGCGGTAAAGGTTTTTCTGTTAATTTAATTTATATAACTTTTGTAATATAATTCTCTTGGGGATAAATATTCATATAGCCATATTACATCTTAGTATCATTTCGTTGAGGTTATTATTTATTCATAGCCAGTACTTCATTGATTTCTTATACTAGCTGGAAACTCGATTGAGGTCCAGCATAGTTATTTATATTTCATTTCATCACATCATATCAAGGTACTTTATTAAAACAGTTTTATAGTCTTCTTTAAATAATCCTTCTTTTTATTTTATTTATATTCTGGGTTTTTGGTAAGTTTTACAATAAGTAATACTTCTTGGTGTTTTAAACATTTGGTAAGTTATAAAGTACCAACATTAGACGAAAGTTACCAATCACGACCAATCAACTGCCTGTCAAAGCAAGCCAGGAAGTCCTCTCAAGTGAATCCGCTGTTGGACAAAGTCTGGTTCTTTCCTTTGACAGATACTTCCTCTTAATTGTGGTCTACGGTACCAAGTGATCTTCACCTTCGAGTAATTGGTTTCGTCGTTGTCGTTAAGAGGTGTGTAAATATTTGATTATATTCTTTATTTTTACTTAGATATTTTAGTCATTTTTCTTAGAATTTCTCGGGGATTGACTGCGTCAGTTTCGCTCGTCAATCTCCGTAACATACACAAAAATAAAGTGGCGCCCGAACAGGGACTTCTTGTCCTTATTTCGCAGGCAGCCCGGTTGTGATTAACTTCACCCTGATCATCACAGCAGTTACACTTCGGATTCTGGTTAGTTGACTTCTTCAGTCAGTAAGTTTTAGTTCTTTTCTTTGAATTCTGAAAATATTATTTTAAAAATGGCTTTTGGTGGTTTACCTGTATCATCCGGATTGAAAATGAGGGATGATGTAGACAAACAAGAGAAGCGTAGAAAGTCAAACATTACTCCAATTCTGGGTAGGAATTTAAATTCGGTAGATGTACCTAAATCCGTACCAACTGGTTCACATAAAGCAGGGGTACAGGATATTCCAACTCTGACTAAAAGATCTGGATCAGATCCATATCTTTACTCTGACTCTGACTATATTTTAAATATGGCTGAAATAGATCCTTTAGATAGGGACGATGTATTACCTTTAGATTATTTGGGTAAACTCATGAAAAAATTTAGTAAAGACAGAGACAAATTACAAGAGAGATTGGAACGCAGAGACCAATCTATTAGACCAAAGACTTTGATTGACTCTAATGTTGTTGACAAAAATGGAAAACTTTCATTGACAAATGCAGCACAGTCTAGTCGTGTAAAAACAGCGGAACATAGGCCTAGCTTGATACCGCGTTTACTTAAAAATCCTACTATGACTTCTAAAGAGACTGAAACACTTAGAGGTTCATACTCAGGACTTAGACCACGACATGACACTAGACAGACGAAAACACAAGTAGCTTTTAGAGACGTTGACTCATACGATGATGACCATAGTGACTTTAGTACATCTTCTAGACAAAGTGCAGGTGAGGAAATGTCGAATTCCCACAGAAATTATTCTAATTATTCTAATGTAAATATTAAATATTCCCCTAAATTAAATGTTGATCGTTATGAGGATCCTACGATGAATCTAACCTAATACAGCCTAACCTTAGACCATCAGTACAATTGCAGCCACCACAATTGTCTTACGGTAGATCCGCGGATTTTAACGATGATTCTTTATATTCAGGTAGGGAAATAAAAATGCATTTAAACATGTTGACTGAAGCTATTACCATGCTAGCGCAGTTATTAAAGAACTCCCAGAGGTTAAAGGTAGTCGACCCTGGGAAGTATAAATATGAGACAGAACAGAATTTATTAGTTTATTTATATGACTTTGAAGCATATTGTGGACTTCACTATCCAAATGCTCCACATCAATGGCTTAGACTCTTAGGTAGGCAGTTAGAAGGTAAATTCTTAGAATTGTATAGGCTGATAGTGAAGGAAGATAGGGATTATTTCACAGTACGAGACGCTCTGGTTAGATGGTACCAGGATGAAGAGAAAAAGAAAAATGAATATAGATTACAGGCGTACCATGCAGCTCATAGGAATCGCGGAGAAAGTATAAGAATGTACGCACTGAGACTGGAAAGATTAGCACGGAAAGCATATAAGGGAATAGACATGAGAAGGCATGACTCCTTACGAGCGGCGTTCTTGTGTAGCTTACCACCTTACATTGAAAAAAGTGTTAGGCAGTACATTAAAATGACAGAATTAGATAATGGGAGACGTACACCATGGGAGAAAATTGTAGAATATGCCGACTCATTAGAGAGCGACAACATAGCTTATCCTAATTCAATATCTAGGGATTCATATCATAAGGTTGAGGAAGAACCTATAGAATTAAAAAGATCTTCAAAACAAAAAGAGGCCTTGAATGATACTATTGACTCAGTAATTCAGATAGACACGGTTTACCCTATGTGGACCGATGTATTGCAGAATCGAGGACCTCCTCAATATAGTAAAAATTCAAATAAGGGAAAGTTTTCTAATAATAACCATGGTTCTCGGAATAATTCAAATAAAATCGTAGGTAGTAGGTATTACCAAGACCAACGTCGTAGTCCACCTCCTCGTACAAATGAAAGTATGCAAGGTAGAGGTCAAAGAGATGTTGAAAGAAGGAATAATGTTGTTGAACGTAGTGAATATGCTGATCGTAGAGACCGAATGAATGATGTATGTGAGTATTGTGAAATCGCAGGTCATAGAATGAAAGATTGTTACAAGTTCTTAGGAATCTGCAGCTATTGCAGAAAGAAGGGACACAAAAGGTTTGAATGTAGAGCATTTAGGTCTGCTTCGTCGTCGCCGCCGAAAAAACGAGGTATTCGTTGCCCGTTTTGTCCCGGACAACATTCTGGGATAAAATGTCCAAATCGGACCTTGATTAATCTAGATATTGATCGTCAAGATCGGCGTGAGTATAATAAGCAGAATCCTACAACACAGGTAGTTAACAGAATATTTACTCGATCAAACACTAACAATAGGAATAACTCTTCTCAAAATAGAACAGAAGAAAGACACCATAATACTCAAGGAATTGAAGAAGATAGTGTAGATGAAGAAAGATATACCCCAGGTACAGAAGAACTTAGACTAGTGGAACCGTTAAACCAACGGTCTCCCCGGAAATGAGCCGCCTGGAGGAGAATGATAGGGTGATTGGCTCAATGGTGGTAGACAGAGAACGGAATGATCAAATGACTTTAGAAGAAACAACAGTAGAGGTGCCCTTAACATCGAGTGAAAGAGTATTTCCTGTATTGAAAAATCGATTACGTACGGTACATATCACATTTAAGGACGCTTCAAGCGATCCATTGATTGTTTCTGTAGCCTTTAGACCTAATAGTAGTGGATATCATGCTTGTATGATTGATTGTGGAGCGGGTGTTAGTTTAGTTAATGTGGATCTGGTGAATGCTCAATTAAAAGGGATTTCTTTGAAACCATCTAGTGAAATTGGTATAAAAGAAATTAGTGGATTAATTAGGGATCACGTAGTGCCAGTAGAATATTATATAGAAACACCCTTATTCTTTTATAATAGTCATTATCATACTAAACCTATTATATTTTTAGTACTTCCTTCAGAAATTTTGTGTGAATATATGATCTTAGGAGCTGCAGCTTTAAGGGACAACGATTTGCTCCCTGACCTCACCACTCGAGAGTTAGTGCATAGACGAGAACATGATATAGAAGTAGTTGCAAAAGATGAGAGTATGAAATTGCCTTTTTACAAGTGTGTGAATGTTAAATCTGTTAACATTTCTCCTTTTTCATGTAAATTAGTGAGTGTGGAAGGTAGTGCGGATGTTCCCTTAAAATTAGTGGGTTTCCAGGGGGAGTTAATGGGAAACGTATATCCAATACCTGGAATTTTAGATTTATCAAATTGTGGAAATGTTGCTCTCATGAATATATCAGATAGACCCAGATATTTTCGGAAAGGGACTATTTTAGGTCAGATTTTTTCTTTGACTGAGGAAGAATGTAGTAATGTTAAAATTAACACGTTGAAACCTTTGTCTAATGGGCAAGAGTGCGAAGAGGAGATATGGACACCTGAGAAATTAGTAACGGATTTTGTTTTGAATGATTTGCAAATCACTCCTCAACAAAAACAGGAGCTTGTTGCGGTTTTGATGAGGCATCAGAAAGCGTTGAGCTTTGGTGACCATGATGTGGGTGTAGCCACCAACATCACCCATGCTATTGAGGTAGAAAGCCAACGTCCAGTTAGACTTCCAGTTCGTAGATTGCAGGGTCCGTTGGCCCAAGAAATCGAACAACAGTGCCGAGAATTATTAGAACAGGATATTATTAGGCCAAGCAAATCTCCTTATTCGGCACCTGTGGTACCAGTAAGAAAGCCAGACGGTAAATTACGTCTGTGCATTGATTATAGGAAATTGAATGATGTAACTAAGACCGACTCGTTCCCGTTGCCAAACTTAATAGACATGATTTACAACATGTATGGAAACAACTATTTTTCCACCATCGATTTGGTACGGGGGTACTATCAAGTCTCAATGGAGCCGGATAGTATTGAGAAAACAGCTTTTTCGACTCCTTTTTCCCAGTACGAGTACTTAAAAATGCCTTTTGGCGTGAAAAATGGCCCTGCCACCTTTCTGAGGGGCATGATGGTAGCTTTGTCTGACTTACCATGGTCGGAGGTCATGGTCTATTTAGACGATATTATCATTATGAGCCGGACCGTTGAAGAACATCTAGTGACTCTGGAAAAAGTACTTATAGCCTTGGAAAATAATGGATACAAGCTGAAGCCTAGCAAGACACGTCTTTGCCGTACTGAGGTAGAGTTTTTAGGTCATAGAGTATCGAAAGAAGGGATTCTTCCTCTTCAGAAAAATGTTAAAGGAGCTCTGGAGTTTCCAGTTCCAACTACCGTGAAGCAGTTGAGACAATTTTTGGGAATGATTAACTTTTACAGACGACATATCCCAAATTGTTCCCAAATCAGTAAGCCTCTGTCTTGTCAGACTGGGGGGAAAACAATTCAGTGGACTTCGGAATGTCAGTCTGCTTTTGAAAAGCTTAAAGAGGCATTGACAAATCCTGAATTGTTAGGGTTTCCGGATTATAGCACGGATGCCTCTCCCATGGAGCTTCATGTAGATGCATCTGATGTTGGAGCTGGAGCTTGTTTGTCGCAAATTCAGGATGGTGAACGTAGACCAATTGCGTTCATCTCAATGACCTTTAACGGGGCCCAAAGAAACTATGGGGTTATTGACAAAGAACTGACTGCATTACGTTGGGCAGTTAAGTCTCTTAGGCCGTTTCTTCGGGGGGGTTAAATTTATTATTTTTACCGACCATATGCCTCTTATTTATTTGCAGAATATGAGTCTTGTTGATGGTAGATTGGCCAGGACCATGGATGAGCTATATGAGTACGATTTTGAAATACATCATATCTCGGGTACTAAGAATGTAGTCCCTGACGCATTATCTCGTTCTCCGGTGAATGAGAATGCAGAAGGTATGTCTCAGGTATCTTCCATTGACTTTATCCCAGATGGGTATTTTGTTATAGAAGTCCCGGGTGGGGGTGATTCCCTTTACAAATGTTTAGCGATATTCCAATATGGTTCTTGGGATCGCCATGCTGAGATTAGGCAGACCCTTATAGAAGAAATTAGTAAACATCCCCAAAAGTATAAATTGACTGGGAAACAGATTCAGAAGACGTTGAGATTGTTAGCCCTTCCTGGTCAAATGCCGATTCCGGAGGTTATAAACGCTTTCACAGAAATATTCAAAGCCCCGGTCTATGTGTTTTATAATACTAATAAGCCTCTTATATACGGTAGTAAATTTACAAATGAAGCATGTTGTTTGAAGTGTTTAGGAGGAGTTCACTACAACTACCTCATGCCGACTTCAAATCCTTTTAACACTGACTCTTAACTATATTAAAACATAGTATATATATAGCAACAAAAAAATTACAGGTAATAATTGGTTTTTATATTTCTCGATATTTCACTTTACAACAGCGGGTGAAAGTATTTGTATAATTTGAATTGGGTTTGTTTAAATTTTAATGGTATACATAAAATCGATGGTGTTTGATTTTCGTAGCGCTCTTGTTATGTCAATGAAAAAGAATTTGGAAACATATTTGAAATACATAG
>JABUQX010000694.1:0-10000 GCA_015478945.1 Trachelipus rathkii | reverse complement strand
TCAGATTCGCCACACAAAACCAAATCATCCGCATATATTAAGTAGGGCACCATCCACTCTGTTCCATTCTTCACCATTTTAACACCTTCCCTTGCCATCCCTACCTCCAATTCTTTCATAATCGCATTCATATACAAATTGAAAAACCAAGGAGACAGCACATCCCTGTCTCACCCCGCTATTAATATTATTAAACCAATCACTTTAAACTCCATTTATTCTTACACACCCTTTACTATTGTGATACATACCATCTTTGATTCCATTTTGAAGCCTAATATTAGCACCGTATATAACTCAAATATTCCATGAAACTTTAGTATTAGTCTTATCATATGGCTGTAGCAAATACATAAAACGTAAATACAATTTATTCTTCTTTTCTCTAGTTTTCTCAATCATTTTTTCAATGTAAAATTTTGATTCACACACCCTGTACCATTTCTAAATGCACCTTGTTCTTCACCAATCATTCCCTTAGTCATTATACTTTCCCTTTCGACCAAAATATCAGCATATATCTTCCCTACAAAACTCTATAAACTAATTCCTCTATAATCTCTACAGTTCCCTTTATCCCTTTACCCTTATTTAAGAATACTATTACTGCTCTATTGTAATCTCTCGGAACTATACCCTCGATAAACGCTTTGTTACACAACTTCCAAATCAATTAAATCACCATCTCGCCTCCGTTCTTGATCATTTCACCGGTAATTCCATCTGTGCCTGCAGATTTACCATTCCTCAACTTTCTCACTCTTCCCTTTACCTCCTCTTTACTAATTACCTCATCCCCAAAATACTTATTCATTCTTGCACCATAAAACCCTCAAACATGTACTATCACCTCTTCATTACTGCCAATGTTATACAGATTTTCAAAGTGTTCCCACTACACTCCCCCTCACCCATTTCATCAGTTACGAAAGCACCATCCCTATTCATTATTCTAAGCAGATTTCCCTTTATTCTCATTTTTAATCTTTCGCACTTCATTCCAGAAGAGCTTCCTATTCCCTTGTAAATTCCCATTCATCCTCCTTCCAAACTTTCCATTTACCTCATTTCTCCTCCTACGTATGCATCTTTTAACTTTCCATCTTTCCTCCTTATATAATTCTAAACACCTTTGCTTGAGACCTCATCATTGGCATTTAGTACACTCAACCACGCCCTTTTTTTACTTCTAACCTCTTGCATCACATATTCATTCCACCACTCGCATTTACTTGCTACTTTCGCACATCCACATACTTCTATTGAACTACTAACAAACTTTTAATTCATCTTTGTTCAGATTTGTAGTTTCATCTTGTTGACATTCAACCGATTTATTTGCAAGCTCTCTTAAATATTTTTCCTTAATACCTTGTTCACTTAATTATTCACACTTCTATACTTATCACCTTCCTCTCCATCCAAGCCCTCACTAATTTAATCTTACATAAACCAACATTTTGATCAGATAATCCCATCCCTAAGCTCCTCACTGATTTAACATCCAACACACTTCCAGCATCTCTTTCTTCACCAACACTATATATATATATATATATATATATATATATATATATATATATATATATATATATATATATATATATATATAACTATAATATATATAAAAATATATATATATATATATACTTCTTTTCAACATATATATATATATATATATATATATATATATATATATATATATATATATATATATATATAAATATATATATACATATATATATATATATATATATATATATATATATATATATATATATGCTGACTTTTTAATATTTTTTGGACAACCTTATTAATCCTAATACCGTACTTATATATATTATACTATATATATATATATATATATATATATATATATATATATATATATATACAGTGGTCACCACTATACTCTACGGGCGGAGCCTATTCAAAAGGAGGTGTTATGTCTCAGAAGCTCACCCACTAACGCAAATTACAGATGAGCACAGACGCAAGCTTTGGGGTGAGGGAAGATTAAATTCAGCACAGGAAACACAGAGAAGATGGAAAGAATCATTGAGAGAAGAGGTGGCAGGAAGAAGGAAGCACCGCAGCGAACTAGCCTGGGTTAAAAATATCCACACAAAACTCATGCGCAGACACAGCAACCTTTGTGCTACGCGAGGCGTCGTAAAGGTGGTGGTACGCGAGTGTGCAAGTTCCTTCGAGCACCTGCCACTGCGGTACCTATAGAAAAGTTATAAAGCACCAACATCACTTGCACAAAGAGATAAGAGGGTCAGAAATGGAAGAAGTACAGACAGTTTATAAGTCGTTTGGCCTTTGACTCGACCCTGTCAAAAGCCGGGTGAAACCAGAGCCCCTCCCCGAATAGAGCAGTACTCCATACAAGAGCGGATGGGACCCTTATAGCTTGGGTAACTGAGAAGAGGAAAAAGGTCTCGCAGTCTAAAAGCAAATTCCCAGTTTCTTTTGAGGCCACGCCCAGCAACCGTTGTGGTGTGAGGGTTTCCAAGACATTTTTTGTTTATGTTAATGCCAGTGTTTATAACTAACAGGAGGAGAGACGAGAGAACCTCCGAAAGAGATAGGAAAGTTGAAGGTGTTTTCGAGAGGAGATTTGTAGAAGTTGAGTTTTTAAAGAATTAAATTTCACAAGGTTGAGACGACCCCAGCCGGAAATCCTATCCAGATCAGAGAGAATAGAATCCGAAAGCTTAAGACGAGAGGCAATTCTAGAAGTAAAAGAGGGAGCAGAATTGAAATCAATTGAAGAATGAAGGGTCGAGTCATTGGCATACGAGTGGATAGAGTTAGATGTGCAGGCGAGAAGATCATTAATGAAAAGTAAGAATAAGGTGGGAGATAAGACAGAACCCTGAGGAACACCACAATTAACAGAAAAAAAGAATAAGTCACTCCGTCAACAACAGATGATGTTAAGCGATTCGAGAGAAAACTAGACATAAGTAAGCAAAGAGAAGGAGGAAACCCAAGGAAGGGAGCTTGGAGAGCAGTGACGCGTGTCATACCCGGTCAAATGCTTTGGATATGTCAAGCGCCACCACGCAAGTCTCCCCATAGTTCCTAAGGGCGGAAAACCATAAGTCAGTAAGATAGGAAAGAATATCGCCGGTAGACCTCGAGCGCCGAAAGCCGTACTGGCGATCTCAAAGAAGTGAATGAGATTCCAGATGATCTAAGAAATGAGAGTTGAGAAGGGTTTCAAAGATCTTAGATAGAATACAAGTGAGAGCTATGGGGCGATAGTTGGAAGGATCTGAGAGGCTTCCTTTTTTCTGAACCGGCTGGACATGTGCGTGCTTCCAACACTGAGGGAAAGTGTTAGTATTGAGACATAGAGAATATAGTTGAACGAGGGGAGGGGCCAGCACGGAAGCATACTCCCTCAAAACATGGGAAAAAATGCCATCCAGATCACCCGCCTTCCTAACGTTCATAGATTTCAGGAGCCCATGCACCCGATCAAATGTAATATCAGACAAAGGCATAGGAAACCTGAGAGGAGAAGGAGGAGTAGGAGCAATGCCAAAATCATCCAGGGTTGAGTTAGAGGAAAATAGGAGGCCGAAGAGATTTGTCTTTTATATATATATATATATATATATATATATATATATTTTTTGTTTGTTATATATATATATATATATATATATATATATATATATATATATATATATATATATATATATATATATATATATATATATATATATATATATATATATATATATTGTTTGTGTGTTTAGACTGTGTTGTGATAGGTTGTGTTTTACCGGAACTCCGATAGGTTGATTAATGTTCATAATGTTTTAGTTATCTTTCCCATTAAGTGTGTTTGTTCATTAAGTGCTCTCCTGTTTTAATTGTTTTTAACTATTATGGTTTTAATATTTGAAGAATTGGATCATCCTTATAAATAATAAGTTTAATTTTGTTTTTGAAACTTTTTAGTTATGTTAGATAGTCATAGTTGGTTTTTAGAATTGTGCAATACGTAGTTTAGATAGTACTAGGTTATATTTTTTCTTCGTCTTTTTAACTTTAGTTTTTAGTGTTTCTGTTTTTTTATTTATTTTAAAAGGGTTAAGAACAACACTTACGTATTTAGTTAAATATTATTTTAAGTTATGCATATTTAGTTTTAATTCTTTCCGTATTCATTGATTGCGCCTGACTTATTGACGCTTGGAAAGGAAACGCATCACCGTCTACTTGAGATTTTTCAGCTGCTTTCGCAGTTGCAGAGAAGTTCCAGGAGAAACTGATTTGAGTCCTAGAACCTCATTCTTTTAATAATAGAAATCTTTATTAACAACAAATTGCTTACTTTTTCCTGTGGAAAAAGTCTAATATCTGCTCTTATTTTCATATTTTTTATTTTATTTTTTAAGTTAAACAATAACAAGAACAAAAAATGTTAAACACAAAGGGCAAACCTATACATATTCACTAGCAACTTGATATTATACCCTTAAAACGATAGATCAATAGCTTTACACTGACACCACAATATTATCTCATTACTAGGTAATGACCCAAGAACAAAAAAAAAAAAATGTAAAAAAATCAAAAGTGCAAACTTTAATCAACCACACACCCAACTTGAAATGTGACTTGAAAACATAGATCAATAGCTTACACTGACACCCACAATGTTATCTCATTAGTAAGTAATGCTGAGAGAGAGTAAAATGTTTTTAATACTCATATCTCTTCTGTCTAATATACATATTATATATATATATATATATATTATATATATATATATATATATAATGATATATATCATATAGTATATAAATAATATATATATATAATAATATATATATATATATAATATATATATAATATATAATATATATATATATTATTATATTAATTAAATCAGCCTGTTTATTATTATCATTATTTTAAAAGAAAAGATCAGCATTTTTACGCTCATTCATCAGAATATAAAGTTCAAATTAAGAACTTGAAAAAAAATTTCTAAGAAGAATTGGATATTGGCAAAATAACAATAATAAAAGTTTTAGATTTTATTTATACTGCAATCTTAGCAATTTAGAGATTATATTCCTGAAAGGCCTTGGGTCTTCACTATAACTATAATACGTAGAATATTTTAGTTAAGTAGTGGGATTTTACACAAGATTATTTTCAAGCCTGTTGAGAAAAAAAGTTTGTTTTCTCCAGGCTTTTTTTAAAACGAAAAAAAATATCTGACAATTGCTATATTTTTTTAATAGGAAAAATGTTTAATTACAACTTTTGATTGACTCTATCCAAAAATTTGAATATATGAAAAATATTACTTTGATGCTATACTAATTCTTGATTGTCGAATCGAATAAATAATTAAATAAGTCGGCTTTTAACCTAACACGAAGCTTAACTGCGAAAGATGGCTTCCGGCACGAAGCCCAAAACCAACGGAAAGATGATTTTTTTTTTAAAGCACTTTTTTATTAGAAACCCTCATTGTGGCCAAAAAAAAAAGGTGATTTCTTCAAATATTTGAAGACTACTCGTTTCTCCACTCTTTTATTTTGGCAAACGCCAGGTTTCCAGGAAGCAATCTCTTTTCTGGCAACTTCCTACTATAATTTTTATTTCCTCCCGGGGGGGAGGCCTTCTGGCCTCTCTATAGGCAGAAGTCCAGAACTTGACTACTCGTGAAATGAATATTTTGGGAAAACAGCCGCCAGGAATAAAATTTTAATCCGATTTCTTAGCCGCAATATGAATCATACATCAGAATATTTTTTTAGTGCAGCTTCTTGCAGCTTTTCTGCTTAGGGCCAAACTATTTTTGAATATCTTCTATCAGCTGGCCGTTTGATGAGCTTCCAGCGATTCGGTCGCAGCAATGTAAGAAGGAGGGGTTTTACCCCTCACAGGAATATTTAATGATGGATATGCTGGAAGGACAGGGACTGTGTTTTTGACGATGAGAGTAATGAACCACTGTGAGTAAAAGAAAGCTCTAGGGGATACAAATATTTTACTGGATACAAGCTGACTTGTCCCCCTGGAGCTCCTGACATACACCGATCTGACTTTATTTTCGTCGCCGATTATAAGATCAACGACTATCCCCCATCTGACAGTAAGGACGCTCTTTCACTGGACTTTTGAAAATGAAGAAACAACCGTTCATGTTCATTCTTGAAATTAGATTATTCCAAGTTTAACCAGGTAGAGATCTTCTTCCAGTCTATCTAAGGACTAAGAAGGTACTCATTGTATCACCTGCGAATGAAAAATTCTTGTTCTTAAAAGATGATCTTGTAAATACATGTGAAACATTTGTTCTTTCTGAGCCGAAGTTGAGTCCCAAAACTGATTATTTGACCCAGCTCCGCGGAGCGTTAAACGCCATAACGGGGGTTTGGGGCACAAAGGTGTTGATGAAATCGTTGGGATCGTGAGAGATGGTTATATTTCATTTGTACTGTGAGGGTAGGTGAGCGGACGTTGTTTGTAAATTATAGCAATCAGCAAATCTAACCAACTATGCGGTAATGAAGTTCGAAAATAATTCAACGAGGAACGTTATAATTGTTTTGAAATAAAAACATCCTTCAACCAAACGTTAATAATCGTTCCCACTGGCTTTTCCAACCCATGGGCTTTATAATAAAAGAGGAATTCGCTTATAGCCGAAAATTCTGAATTTTTTCTATTTTAAAAACTCACTCCCATTTTCTGACACAAGGAAAGTTTCCTAAGAAGTCAGTTTCTTGATGAAGAGACGCTAAGCGACGTTGTCACTAATAGAGTAATAGACGCAGTCGGACACTCGGTGGAAAACGAATTCAATTAACAAATCGTGTGGAACGATTGAAATAAGATGATTTAGATGACATCTCAGTCGATATAAGGTCTAAAATAGACCACACGAGAATATATTTAGACAGCTGTTAAATGAGTATGAACAATTTTTGGGCTGGGCCAGAGCCCTTAACTTTGACCCACCAATGTTTTGGTGTAGTCAACAACCTACATGCTTTAAAAAGGCCTGAATTAATTCCACCTGGGTCTTTTGAAATAATTGTGAAGCGCGGTACCGAAAAAGCAAAATTATTGAACTTTTTGGCAACTAGAAATATCCTTGCCAAAACGATTTTTGATAGAGGTACGCCGCACTTTGAAAGTCACCCAGAAGCCTTGGAGCTGAATATATTTGGAAGAGTGGCTTGTATGCCTAAATGCTTACACTTATGCGGTGAGCATCTCTTAATTGATTAACTTGGATGATAGAGGTGGTTGACTTTTATGACAGCCGCAAGATGGGTGGTTAATTACATCCATAATTGAAAAATAATTGCCAAATCTGAAAACAAAACGACCTTTTCTCCTGATGAGAATTTAATTTTCATCCTAAGAACAAGTTTTAGAATTAATTCACCAAGTCCGGAATTGGCCCTTTGTGAACGAAGGATTATTTTTAATCTCTTCTAAAAAAATTGAAAGGCTCTATTCGCGAGAGAACGCGATCTTTCGCATTGTCTGCAGACAAAACTTTAACAGACGAGCTTTTCAATGCATTCCAAACTGGAAATAATAAAAAAAGCTAACTACCGATTTTTAGCTTCGTGTTAAATTTGAAAAAAATATTTGGAACAAATTCACTACAGCCGAGGTTCATTACCATCTTGACGAACAACAGCAAAAAACTGAGACAGAATGCTGTTTCCATTTTTCAGCTGATGGCAAAGGTAAAAATACTATTCAAAAGAGAAGCCTTTTGGCCCTTTGCCCTTAAAAGAACATGTTTCTTTTTGGAAACTCTTGAAGAAAATACCTCTGGTCAGAAAGTCCGCTGGATTATCTTCAGTTCTGGAAATTTGTGCTCCTTTGACGAACTTAACAAAAAAAATATTTTCTCTTTGAAGCGAAGACGCTCGCTGGGTGCGAAGAATATCTTGCAGCAACGGTTCTTCACGAATAATTTGCTTGCCTTGTCGAGATCCTATTTGGATCCAATGAAGAACTTATCTGTGAGTCGGAGAATGTTCAATTCCTTGAACTTGACACACCGGACAGTCCACTTCAACATTTGGTAAGCACTTTTAATGCTTTAAAAAAAAACCAGCAATAACTCGCAAACAGGGAAGCGTTCTCCCTTTTGCAGGAGTGATTTTTCCCTTTTGATCAAAGAAGAAGATTTGGACCTCCTGCCGCTGACGAGACATACACCACGAAACCATAAGCAACAGTGTCAAAATGTCATTATGAATTACTTTAAATCAGAGTCACTTGACTCAAATGAAAAGAATGAAGATCTTTTAAAAGAGACCTCCTTCAGAGAATTAAGGTCCTTGCTCAACTTCTCCCATGAATTTTTTTTGAATTCGGGGAGCGATTATTATCGTTCCCACCCCATATCCACTTCCCAAGTTTTCTTCAAATTAAGAAGACCGTCCTCGGAATGGTGACGGGGAGTAAAGGCATTTAGGGGATCGATAATAATACTTTTGAGGATCTCCGATCAGGAGCTCTCTTGGGTTAGAGACATACCTAAACGAAAAAAAAAAAGTCACTAAAGACTCAAGACTATCTTGAACCGGATTTATATTAAAAATACCCTAAAACTCTTCTTCATCACTTTGATGAGTTTCAAGTTTACCCCTCCTCCTTGAATTTTTCTTTGAGGTCTGGACAATTTGATTTCCCACGAGCACAAGTTGAAGCCCCCACTCTCACTCATACGGAGGGTGCCTTTCGAAAAAGAAAATTATCTTTGAAGTTCGTCTACAGACGAAGGACTGTGTTACAAAAAAATATGTCAAACGTAACAGATTATATTTTGAATGAAGAGAGTACAGAGATCAGGGGGTTAATTTTTTGGGCGTGGTGTTGTATCACAGCCCGTAGAACGTAGGGGCTGACAGCCAACCCGAAGATGATTGGTGGCTAACGGTAAGTGACAAACTTCGCCGGTGTTCAGCCCTCCCAGGAAAAAAAAAAAAAAAAAAAAAAAAAAAAAAACAGAAATGTGAAGAATTCAAGAGTGTCAAAGGAAAATTTTACTTTCCTATTCAGCGGATTCGAAAATCCTGGACCTCCACGTTAACGCCTTGAGTTAAGTAAGGTAACAGTGACCGGTGAGCTTTATCCACCTAAGCCATATTCACCCTTCAAACAACTCTTCCCAACCACCCAAAACAAAGATAAGAGAGAATGAAGGAAGAAACAATATGTTCTTTCAACAACAAAAGGCCTTTATTCAAAATCCCGTTGTTTATTAATTGCCCCCTGTATAACATCGGGGAAAACAAACGATTTTACCCGACGCAATATATATCAACATTAGGAATATATTTTAACCAACGCAACATGAACCTGCATCAACCACCCCACCGTTACTAACACCCACCATAAAAATCAAACATTGAAAACAAACACCACTTACTTCTGGAAAAAAAACCATCAAATTAATACAAGAGTAGAGGAGGAGAAAAGTTTAACAAATCAATATAATATTTATAACACCAAATAAAACTTCAAAAAATAAATCACGCGGAGAAGTGTGAAAATTTAACTAGATTTTTTTTATTTTTAGGATTATAAAATTTCAAAATTCAATAAATACTCTCCCAAAAAGAGTCTTAAATCTTTTTAAAATATAAAAAAAAATAATTTTAAAAAAAAGACCCAACGCAATGAAGAAACTTTTCTTGAATAATTGTCAGTAATTCCTTCGAGTTGGTAGGCCATCGCTCCTGTTGAAGATACATTCCCGCATTTGAGAAGGTCCATTACGTAACACTGGACGAAAGCTCATGGCTTCCCCACCCCAATAATTTTGTTATTATACAATCGTAATTAATAAATAATTAAAAAAAAAAAAAAAAATAGTTTCCTTTGTTTTTTTAAATTTTAAAATTGAAAAAAATGAAAGTTATATATATATGTATATTATATATATAATAATAATATATATATATATTAATATATTATATATATAAAA
>JABUQX010000693.1:35000-39951 GCA_015478945.1 Trachelipus rathkii | reverse complement strand
TAAATTGGCATTTCTTCATCCAAATTACGTATTGGGAAACCGCTTTGTAGCACTCGTTTCATATAAAAAGTTGCTTAGCTCACAAAGCTCATTTCTTTGTCATAATACTGATTGGCAATGAATCTCTTCCCTTTAACTTGCATTCTGAGATTCCAACGATGACCACTTACGAGATCATTTTATATATGCAGTAAAGTAGTGAACTATTTGCATTTGAAGTCCGTTCATCTGCAGACTTCACTTCCCCTCTAGGAACATTGTTTCAGCCAAACAATGTCACCTTCTAGTAGCTTAAGATGCTTTTTGTTTATTGCATCTTAAAGGGGAAAAATATTCCAATTTTCCATTAGCTTGTTTATTTTTTTATCGCAAATAGGAAAGTGATTTTAAAGCTTTGAAAAGCCTTCTGTGGACTTATTAGATCCATTTTTTTTTTTTAACAATTATACCATTGTCCTTCTTCCCATTTCAGATGCAGCGTTAGAAAAAGTGTTTTTGTGCTTAGATTAAATTTCCGTGGATGGTGGTTTTGGTGGAAGCTTAAGTCTTCCGGATCTTTACTCCTTTTGGTTACAAAGAGAGCACGTACTCCCAGTGAACCCACAAAGCTTTCATTAAATATTTTCCTATATTCCTATCTTAGGTTTCGTAAACGGTTTGAATTAATTTCAAGATAGCCCACGTTTTTCAAAGGGCATTTGTTTGAATCACGAATCATTGATATTATTCACGGCAGTCTTACCTTTCAAACCAAATTCTCTTCTGATTTAATTCCGATCATTATTTCCACTTTTAATTAAAAATTATAATAAACGCGATACTACTTTTATATACAGGCTTGAGTACAAGTATTGCTACTTAAGTACATTTGTTGAGTACTTGTACTGTATCTAATACTTCAGTGTACTTGTACTTAGCACTTTTTGTACTGAAACTTGCAAAGTACTTGCAAGTTACTTTTGGCCTTTTTAACTTGCCAATTTTTTTTTATCATTTTCCTATGTATTAGATATTATTATTTTATATATGTATTCTAAATAAATTTCTATTTACGAATATAAAAGTTGTCATATATATATATATATAATATATATTATATATATAATATATTATATATAATATAATATATATATAAATATATATTATATATATATATATATATATATATATATATTATATATATCACCATCTCGCCTATATATATATATATATATATATATATATATATATATATATATATATATATATATATTATATAAAATAAAGTATACATATATATATATATATATAAATATATAACAGACTCGCTTATAATATATATATATATATATATATATATATATATATATATATAGGACCTTTATTAAACCACATAGCAATGGAAAAATCAAAATTTGTAAAGTTGGTATTTTAAAGTCATAAAAACAGAATAAACTAAAGAAATTATTTTTTATAAAAAATAAACCTATTTCCTTTCTTTTAGAGCTTCACCAATCTCTATTCTTATATATATATATATATATATATATATATATATATATATATTATATATAGTATTTAATATATATATATATATATATATATATATATTATATATATAATAAAAGAACAGCACCACCTACAGTAAAAAAAATATATTTGGAATCAGCGGAAAATTTTAAAGAAGGGGTTTTTAAATTTTTTTTTTTTTTTTTTATTTGTCAAAAATATTTTTAAAAAAAATTTCATTTCCCCCCATTTAGGGGGCTCGAGCCGACGAGGGACAGGGAGGCCGAGAGACCCTGACTCCTGCCATCTTTGGGGTTTACCCTATGGTATTCCTTTAGTTAAAAAAAAAAATAATTTTACTTCCCTTTACACTTTGGTATTACTTTAACTAAAGGAATACCATAGGGTAAACCGCAAAGATGGCAGGAGTCGGGATCTCTCGGCCTCCCGGTGGACGAAGGGGGGACCCTCTGTCCCCCGTCGGCTCGAGCCCCCTAAATGAGGACAATAAAACAAATTTTTAAAAATATTTTTGACGAATAAGCAAAAAAAAAAAAAAAAAAAAAAACACACACTTTAAACTTCTCTTGGAAGTGTCAATAAACAGTCGCCACTCACCTGCATCGTATGCTGGGAGTCCCATAGCGAGTAGTAGGCCTGCAACTTCACTGCAATACACAAGGTTACCATCTGACTGGAAGAGCCTCCGCAGCTCTGCTTCTCTGTTACGATAAAATGTTACTCTTGTGCCATGGTCCAGTAGTCATTTTTCATGCAACCTCGAAGCCAACAGCTCAGGACAACTTCGGCAAATACAACTCTCATACAAGATCGTTCAGTTCACCCTGGGTGAACAATGACGGACCATCCGACTGTATTTCAGATGGATGATAGACATCATCCAGGTCATTGGCATCCATACATGTAGACGTACTAAAGTTACCACATGCTTCCCGAATATCGACCGCAGTAAACTTGCTGCTACTGTAGATATATGCGGAAGTTAACGTCTATACAGCCTACGTAGTGCGCACATGAATTTTGTCATTCCTAGGGAATATGCAAAAATAGGGATCCATGATTGCACGAAAACGGGATGTGATACAGCAAATCCGAGAATATATATGGAATCAGCACCTCCGAATTACTATATATCTGCTACAAAAGTCCATTCAAGAAAAATTTCACCTTTTTTTGTTGACCAGTGTAAGTTTTCTTTATTTTTCCCTAAATGGATGACCGAACTTTGAAATAACTATTCGGCCGAATAGCGAAGTGATTATTCGGCCGAATACTTTTAGCCGAATATTCGGTATTCGGTATTCGGCTTTTTTCACTATTCGGCACATCCCTAATTATAATATATATATATATATTATATATATATATATATATATATATATATATATATATATATATATATATATATATATATATATATATATATATAATATATATATATATATATATATATGTGATTTTATATATATACTAGGAGAAACGCAGCACCCTACAGTAAAACCATAATATATTTATTAATGGAATTTAGCGGAAAATTTTTAAGGAGGGGTTTTTATTTTTTTTTTTTTCGAAAAATATTTTTTAAAAAAAATTTCATTTCCCCCCCATTTAGGGGCTCGAGCCGGATGGGGGATAGAGGGGGGACGAAGTCCCCCCCGTCGTCCACCGGGGGGCCGAAGACCCCGACTCCTGCCATCTTTTGCGGTTTACCCTATGTATTCCTTTAGTTAAAAAAAGAATAATTTTTACTTCCCTTACACTTTGGTATTAGCTTAACTAAAGGAATACCACTAGGGTAAACCACAAAGATGGCAGGAGTCGGGGTCTCTCGGCCTCCCGCTGTGAGGACGAGGGGATATCGTCCCCCCCTCTCGTCCCCCGTCGGATCAAGCCCCTAAATGGGGAAAAATAAAAAAAATTTTTTGGAAATATTTCGACGAATAAACAAAGAAAAAAAAATAATAATAAAAAAAAATAAAACCCTCCTTCGCAGTCAGAAAACCACATTAGAGCTTCACGACCGCGACGGACCCTTCACCTATGGCATCCTTCGCTCCACTGTTGGGTTCATCCCTTCGCCCATGTGAGCTAACAACCATACCCCCTCAAAACAAAAGCCGCCAAATTATGCACTGCTCTTTTGCCATATGCCAAACTCCACATTTCTCTCCTCCAGGCATTCTTTACTACTCAAATCCACATTTTACTTGGTCTCCCAGCCGGTTCGCATTCCCACCACACTCTCCATTATACATCCCGTTTAAACCAACCGACTATAGCACGACGTAACCAATGCATCAAAGGCACAATTTGCTTTCCATTTATTTTCATTTATCCTTTTCCATATATAATCTTTGATACTTCCATGACTCATTTTATCAATTCTTCTCACTCCTAGCACGCCCCTAAGATTGTCATCTGAACACATTGTACTTTTATATCAATACCTTCTTATTCCAGACCATAAATCTCACCACTATAAATTAACACAGGCAACAACATACCCTCATGTAAAACCCTAGCGCATTCAAGATAGTCCCTTTACATCACCAACGATTTAATTGCACCAGTACCTTCCTGCCATTCCCAAATTTCCTTCTACACTCTGCATTCTTCCATTCCCTTTTCATCCAACATTATATCCTAAATTTAAACTTAGACACTTTTTCCAGCTGTTCACCATCTAACATAATTTCACACCGAGGACTGTTCCTTCCACTACTCACAACCATAACCTTACTACTTATCTAGGTTTACTTTCAAAACCCCTCCTTTCACACCTTAGCCAATTTCTCATACCAATCCTCTCAAAACTTCTCTTCAGATTCACAACAAAAACCAAATCATCCGCATTATAATAGTAGCGGCACCCTCCACGCTCTATCCATTCTCCATTCATATCTAACACCCCATTTTCCTGACAACAACAACAACAAACACAATATACACATATATAACATACATGTACATACATAAGTATACATGTACATATCAATAAAATATACCTAAGGAGGACATAAGACTCCCTGCCTCACTCTGCTATTAAATAATTAAACCAATCACTTTCGACTCTATTTCTTCTTTCACACGCTTCACTATCGTCATACACACTTTTGATTCCATTCAGAAGCTTACCCACCAACATTCATATATGACTAACACTTTGCCATTAGAGCTCCCATTAATCCTATTATACGACTGTTGCAAATCCATAAAACCTAAATACAATTTATTCTTCTCCTCACTCTTTCCCAATCATTTGTTTTAATGTAAAGATTGGATCCACACATCCTCTACCAATACTAAACGCACCCTTGTTCTTCACCAACCAGTCCTTTCAGTCACTCGACACACTCTTTCGACCAAAAATACCAGCATATATCTTCCTACAACACTCAATAAACTAATTCCTCTATAATACCTACGGTTACCTTATCCCACC
>JABUQX010000693.1:12500-27500 GCA_015478945.1 Trachelipus rathkii | reverse complement strand
GCTAAAAAAAAAACCTGAGTGCGTACAAATAATGTTGAATCAAGAAAAGGCGTGGAGCTGTCATTCCAGATAAGATATTGGGGATGATACAAAAAAAAAGAAAAAAAAACCACATACACCTTAAATTTATTACACTCAAAAAATATATAGACACAATCTTAATACTACTTAATAAAATTACAAAAATTACCCACAGTATCCTGCTCTGATACCAAATACTACTTACTACAAAAGAATTACACACGTTATTCCAATATAAATAAACTACCTCACCTACTAGTTCCACCACCAGGTATTACAATATACCATATATTACAAACCACACCTACACCTACAACATCTACAACATATATATATTACGGACATAGAAATATATAAATAAAAAATAATAAATGAAAAAAATATTAAATATACGATATTGTCAATTGTGAAATAAACTTAGTTCACCAATTATGGTGCCTTTAATTGTTTGTAGGTTTACTGTTTACCACTTAAGGCACCTATATTGTCTTTTGGTACCACTTTTATTTATAGTTTTTTCACGTATTATAGTACCGATTATGGTACCTACACCTATTTTCGATTTTAGTAGTCTTATCTTACAATCACGAACAATCACGATTATGGTACCCTTAAATGGTACTTTTAAGTTAAGTTTTATTTTCAATTTTCAAATTATCGCTTTTTATTTCATTTTCAGATTTTCAGTTTCTACTGTCCCGTTATGTTTTTAGTTTCTCTCTTTCAGTTTGTCTCTTTCAATTTTCAAAATTTCCAATTTATTTCTTACTTATAATTTTAAAGTTTAATTTCCAATTTCCTAATTTTATGAATGTGGTGCCACAGGCCTACACATGTTGAGGAGTACAGCACCACTAACTTTAATTGGTACCCATGTACCGCGATCGTTGAAAAACAGCTGCCACAGAAAAATAATACAGCCGCTGAAGAAACTGCTCCAAAAAATATGAGGTCCCCCAAAAAAAACTGGAACGAGACAAAAAAAATAAACAAATTCTATCATGACATACATAATAAATGAATGAAAATAATAAGGTAAATGAAAACAGAAATCCTAACATGACAAAAAAAGAAAAATGAACTATATAAGTAATTAAAATATAATAAATTAAACAATTAATATCATTAAATCAAATAAATCTTCTATCAATCAATTTTTAACATCAAAACAAAGCTTAATAAAATCAATCATTTAGAATTCAAAACTTTAAATGTAAAAAATTCAAATTCAAAAACTCAATTATTTAAATTAAAAAAATTTTATAAGAAAAAAAATTCAAACAAAAATAATACTTAATAGCTACCTGGCCAATGGTGTTGACCAGTTTTTTTTCAAACCTCTACTTCTACCTCTTTCCCAAGAGACTACTGGTGACCAAACCTCCGACGGTATACCACGCTAACAGACCTCAATACTGCAAATTTAAAATCAAAATTCCACTACTTTAATAACTATAATAAAAATACAAAGAAAAAAAATTAATAGTAACCATATAACCATAATAATCATAAATTCCATTAATCAATTAATCAATAATAAAACAACAAATAATTATTAATCTTACCATAGAAGGATCCCAAATCCACAGGAAAGATCACCATGCGCTTGCCACCATACCATCTATCATCTATAGGATCTTCTACTACAAATCTTCAAACCTTTAAAGTATAAAATCTACTAAGTCCAAAGAAATATACCTATAATAAAATAATGAAAGTAATAAGAAAAATAGTTACCCATACCATAAAAGGAACCAACTCCAAAAGAAAGGTAAAGTTCCCTAGGACCAAAACAGCTAAATCATTAAACAACAATCCGCAGTCAATACAGGATCCCACACATCAAACTTTGAAAACCTGGCTTCAATTCATAAATCTCAAAATAAAA
Source organism: Trachelipus rathkii (assembly GCA_015478945.1). Taxonomy (NCBI): domain Eukaryota; kingdom Metazoa; phylum Arthropoda; class Malacostraca; order Isopoda; family Trachelipodidae; genus Trachelipus; species Trachelipus rathkii. The sequence goes on along the minus strand of JABUQX010000693.1, from coordinate 25,591 downwards.
ATATTAATACTTCCTATAGAAAGAAAAAAATATATACATGAAAAATTGATTAATCACACTCATCTACAATCATTCCCAATCGTTTCATTCAAACGTGAAAGAGTGATGGATGCCGCGAAACTAGGAAGACCAAGGGAAAGAGAACTGAAGAACTACTCGTTGGCGTCAGAACACCCATCACTCACAGCAACACAATTATTCTCCCCCTTCATAACACTCTCATACATGACAAAATTAAAAATACCCCCCAAAGAATATAAGATATACGTATGTACATATGAAATATACCCCCCAAAGAATATAAGATATAATATAATGTACATATGAAATATACCCCCCAAAGAATATAAGATATACATCATATGGTACCTATAAAATATGATACAACAAACAAAAAGCAGCTCACTACATCCCTCCCACCTAAGTTTGTATCATATTTACCCCAACAATCCTATCCATCTATAACGCCGTTGTCATCACCCAATCATACTCTTTTACAGCACCTCTACTCCTAGTAAACGGTTTCTCATATTCCTTCACTTGTTCACTGGGTTTATTCCCACCTTCCGCTCTTTCATCAGTCTCTCCTACTTCATTCACACTTCCTTCCCTAGGTAATAGCTCAGACATTTCTGCAATCTCTTTCTCGATCTCTCTCATCCTGGCATTCGCCTTTATAACATTCACTACTTCATCCAATTCCACACAAAATTTACTCAAATCATCCACTTCCATATGCACACTCCTATCTCTGATATTTCTCAATCCTGCTAACACACTCTCATTTTCATCCAACGGAAACTTGCAAACTGTGTAAGTACTTTTTCTCAAACTCTGCCCGTTATTCCCATTGTCCCACCAAAAACCTGAAAAATACTCATCATTCTCATTATCATCGTTAAACAACACCCTTAACCTATTCACATTACCCGACAATCCACTTTTACGCTCTTTCTTCGGTATCTCTTCCACCAACACTAACTCTTTCCCCTTTAACCATAAATCATCCACTATATCCCCATTCTCATTCAAATCGTCCTCATTCACCAGAAACTTATATACAGGATGAATCCTAAGATAACCAGGGGGTTCCCTCCACGGCCTCAACTGTACCTGATGGGCCCGAAACTCCTTCATACCACCATCGTTCTCACCCTCCAACACATAACTAACCCCATTAGACATAACCCTTTTTATAACATACGGCCCTTCAAACTTTTCTCTCATCTTACTCACGTTCAACCGACCTTTCTCAATCACTCCTTCAAAACCTTATCCCCTACCTTAAAACTGGCAAACTTTAAACTACCCTTTCTCCAAACGTCCCTATCCCCTTCAGGTAACCCAAGCCTGGGTTTTACAAACTTCTCAAAATTCATCACATACATACAAGGAGACATACCAGTTGCTCTATGCACAGTCATATTATAAGCCCACAACACTCTTCCTAACCAATAATCCCAATCATTCTCTCTTTCACTCATCATTCGTAACATTTCACTCAATGTTCGAATCGTCCTCTCTGCTAACCCATTCGAACTCGGCATATACGGCGTCGTTCTCACATGTTCAATGCCCCAATCACTCAACATTTGCTCAAACGCCTGCCCTACAAACTCCGGTCCATTATCACTCAACATTCGCTTCGGTTTACATACACACATCGGCAACAAAACTTCCCTTACCACCCTAGCCACATTCGCACTAGTCTTATTCTTCACCGGCACAGCATACGCAAACTTACTTTTGTGATCCACCATCACCACCATTCCTACATACCCACTCGCAGTCACTGGCAAAGAAACACAATCGATCACTACTAACTCAAAAGGTTCATTCACATCCATTCGTAACACAGGGGGTTTCACATACATTCTCTGATACTTTCCCTTCTGACATTCCTCACAAGTAGTTGCAACATCATTCACTATTTTCCTTAACCAAGGATTAAACACTCTCTCTTTCATACATTCCCACAATTTAAACTTCCCCATGTGGCCATACCTACGGTGGATCACTAACGCCATCCCTACCGTTCCAATCACAGAAAACACAGGTACATACAAATCATCCTCCCTTACTTTCCGAATATAATACACCACATTAGTACACACAACAAACCTTTTCGCAAATACCCTAAAATCTTCTATCAATTGGTCCCACCTACACACTTCTTTACCCGACAAAATACATTTTCTCAACTCACAGACCATAGGACATTCCTCTTGCATTACCTCAATATCTTTCATGCTTAGCAATTCTTCATCCCCCATACCAACTCTCACCAGTCCCACAAAATCAGCCACACACACATCCCCCTTCTGCATTCTAACTACCTCTCGATTTCCCTTCAGCAACCTTTCATTCCCTACATCTACGGACAACCTATTCACCCTCAAAAAGTCAATCCCAAACAAAAAACAATACGGCATTCGCTCCTCGTCCAGCACAACAAACCTATGTTCCACTTCCCCTAGCGTTCCTATTACTACCTTTAACAAAACCTCTTCAAAAGCGACAAAATCACCTGAACCAATCCCTTTGATCTTTAAGACATATTCTTTTTTAATTTTAAATTAAGTTTAAAATTTTTAACAAATACCATTCTTTTCATCGTTTTTTTATCGTTTAAAAAATTACCTCCAACCAATTCTTTCCCTATTCATATTCTCTCGCTTCCAACATTTTTTCCTTTAACCCTTAATTTGATCTTTTTTTCGATTTGTTAAAAAATTATTCATAACATTTCAGAACTTGGTTGAATCATGTTCGTTTAAACACTTAAAATATTCATTTGTTAGTTCATAAACTAATCAATATATTAAAAGAAAATAAATAATAAAAAAAAAAAACTGAGGAGGATTGAAAGATTATATAGGTTTCTTTCCTACATTCATATATTATATATATACTATATATATATATATATTTATTATATATATATATATATTACTATATATATTATATATATATATATATTATTATACTATATATATTCATATATAATATATATATATTATATAATACTATATATATATATTGTTACAATAATAGTAACAAGAGCTATAATGATTCTTCTTCTTCTTCTTCTTCTTCTTCTTCTTCTTCTTCTTCTTCTTCTACATCTTCTTCTTCTTCTTCTTCTTCTTCTTCTTCTTCTTCTTCTTCTTCTTCTTCTTCTTCTTCTTCTTCTTCTTCTTCTTCTTCTTCTTCTTCTTCTTCTTCTTCTTCTTTATTATTATTATTATTATTATTATTATTATTATTATTATTATTATTTTTATTATTATTATATTATTATTATTATTATTATTATTATTATTATTATTATTATTATTATTATTATTATACTCTAGTATATTGTACGTGATAGCGTGGCGGAGGTTCTGTGATCGATCCCAAGAGAGAAACTCTCTTTAGAAATTTTCCCTTTGATAATAAGCAAACGCTAGTGATGTATGATATAAAAAAAAAAAAATAAATTGTTGATTATTATTATTATTATTTATTATTCATTCTTAATTAATATTATGATTAAGAAAAAATAGCAACAATACTCTTGATAACTTTATTACTATAATTATTATTATATATATTATTCATTATATATATTATCTATCTATTATTATTATTATTATTATAACTATCTAGATTTATATTAATATATTATTTTATTTATTAATAATCTCTTATTAATTATTATGTATTATTATTTTATTATTCTTATTATTATTATTATTATTATCATATATAATAATATAATATATAATAATAACTAAATAATAATAATTAATAAAATAATAATAATAATAAATATTAAAATCATAATAATTATAATTATAATAACAGTCCAATAAATTATTTTAATCATTCATGAAGTTTATCTTCATGTTTTAAGGGTTATTTTATTAATTTATTCATTATTATTTTTTTTATTAATTATTATTATTATTAATTAATTTTATTATTATTTTATTATAATTATTATTATTTTATTTATATTATTATTTCATTTTATTTATATATGATTATTCTACGATTATTCTTTAATTATTCATTATTATTATTATTTTATTATTATTATTATTATTATTATTATTTTTATTATTATTATTATTATTATTATTATTATTATTATTATTATTATTATTATTATTATTATTATTATTAGTAGTAGTAGTAGTAGTAGTAGTAGTAGTAGTAGTAGTAGTAGTAGTAGTACATAACCTTAAAAAGGTTTTGGCACCAAAATGTGAAGCTTTTAATTTGAGATTTAATTATTCTATAATAATTGATTGTTATTAAAATTAAATTATGTTAAATGTGAATATCCGACTTTGAGTTTTGTATAACTGACAACAACCTTTACTACAAATGGTAGGCCTACCCTTCGTCCAAGTAGGCTCACCCAACATGAAAATTAGAAAGCTATATATTTAAATTAGATTTACCGAAATTGTTTTTGATTTCATGAACTGAAAAAAAAGAAAAAAAAAGAATCCGTTTTTGATTTAGAGACACTTTTTATTTATTATTGAATTTATTTGTTATTGATGTTTACTTATCTATAACATTGATTAAATCATATATTTTTTTGTCGTATCAGTTCCCCAGTCCATTAACTTTCGCTTCTTGAGTCTTTAATCTTTCATCCGTTGAATGGCGAATAATCTAAAATTACAAGGGAAGAAGGGATTTTTTTTGTACTGAATAGTAAGCAAAGAGTAAAATCAGTTTCTTTAGATCTCCTTTAATAGTAATGCTCGTCTTGAGACAAAAACTTCGCGCGAAAATAAATCTCTAGAATTTAGCTCTTTCCTCCTTCAGATCTCTTGACTCAATTCCTCACTTCAGCTCCCATGACTCCCATCCTTCCTTTAGATCCCTTTTCCCCTCCCTCCTTTTAGATCTCTTTTCCCCCTCCCTCCTTTCCTCCCTTAGATCTCTTTACCCCTCAGTAGTATATACCGCACGATCGGCGGGTGAAAAATTGTCACCTAACTGCTACTACCACAGGGTGATAGATCCGTCACCCAAGAAAATTAGGCTTTTCCTTATTTGGAAGGTTTATTGTTATAGGGCTTTCACGCATTAGGTGACAAAATTGTCACCTAACTACTACCGCAGGGTAACATAACTGATCACCCACGAGATCTCGGCTTTTCCTCAGACCAGGGGGTATATTTTCACCCTCTGAGTCAGATTTTGGGATTGTATATCCCAAAATTTAAGGCTTCGAGCCCCAATTTTCGGTTCAGACCCTCATTCCCCATCGTTTCATGCGGTTTTACGCAATTTCGCGCGTTTCCAAGGTCGGGAAACCCGTTTCTAAGGTAGGCGATGCGTTTCGAGGGCACGATCGACTAAGTCATGTCATCAGCTGACATGGTCAAGGTCCCCAACTCCGGAGGAGTTTTGGAATTTTTTTCAGTGGCTACATTGCACGTCAGTGACAAAGGCTTGTTTTTAGAACTGAGGATCTGGATTTCGGATCTTCAGACCATCAGGAAATCCAAGTCATGTCGGCAGTTAACTTAGGAGTTTCCCCTAATGTCTTTAGATTGTGACACATGATGTGTCAAAGTATAAGTTTCTAAGGTGGTGAGACTATCTTTCAGGTCTGGAAGGCCGTTTTCTGAGATTTTGAACCTAAACCTAGTGGGTTTTTGGTTTTATGGCAGTAGGTATATGAAAAATAAACAGTCGACAGGCTTGTGTGAAGGAATCGTGATCGAAGAAGGAGTCGCAGCCTAAGTTGACTCATGTACCGTAACACGGAGCCGGAGTCACAAGAAAAAAATGAGTAAATTCATGGAATGCATAAGAAGATGAGGAAAAGATGAAAAAGTCGGAGATTGAGAAAGCTTATGTGCCGGAGCACTGAACCGGTGCAGGTGCGGATGCGGTGATGAGTTAGCAAATATACGCTTAACAACACAATATTGACGTCAATGTATATGTTTATATTGACGTAGAATCCGATTTTGAGTCTTTCAAAAACCTTAAGGGTGTCTGTAAGCTCCCAGGAAGGAGTCCCAGACTAAAAGTACAGTGCTTATCAAAAGAAATGGATGGAATGCATAGCAGAAGAAGATGAAGGAACGATGACGAAGGATGATTCCAGAAGAAATCAGAAACGGGAAGGTCCCCACATGAGATGGGGACCGAACCCCAAAATGGGGTTTTACCCTTAAAATGAAATTTAAATGGTGTATTCAACAATTAATTGCATATATGACCACTATGGCAACCACCAAATGTTGCAGAAAATATGAAACTTAGCACAATTGTACGACTACTCTCTAACTATTTGCCGTTCTGCCTAACTTAATTTATCCTTACCTAACCGGACCAAACACATCAACTTAACATTGTCAAACGTAACCAGCCCTAATTTGGCTTGACATACTATCTTGGCTCATATAACTTCTTAATTACAGTCTCTCTCTCTCTCTCTCTCTCTCTCTCTCTCTCTCTCTCTCTCTCTCTCTCTCTCTCTCTCTCTCTCTCTCTCTCTCTCTCTCTCTCTCTCTCTCTCTCTCTCTCTCTCTCTCTCCTCTCTCTTTCTGACCTGACGCAACTAAATTTTCTTGACTTTTCTAGGCACATATAAACTAACATCACCTGATGCTATTCACATGATTGGATTTTACTGTGCACGTGACTGTTTCGACTCTAACATGTGCAGACCTTCATTTCTACAAGTACCTCGTGTTCGTCTGTATGCTGTACATAGACTATTATATTTCTTCTGCATTACGAAACATTAATATATTTTGTTTTAAGTTTTTATTTTTCACGAAACATCCTCACTCACCAGAAGTTATATCACATCTAATCTTTCCAACAACTGGTCCCTTATCACTGTACGTCATAATGAATGACGTCACAGCAATACTGTATAATTTTGATAAGTTTCACATTTTGTACAACATTTGGTGGTTGCCATAGCGATCATCTATGTGATTAATTGTTGAATCCACCATTAGAATGTCATTTTAAGTGTAAAACCCGATTTTTGGTTTCAGTCCCCATCCTCATGGACTTTCCCCAGTTTGACCCTTCTGGCATCATCCTTCGTCATCTTCCTTTATTTTCTTCTTCTATGCATTCTATACATTCCTTCTTCTGCTAAGCAATCTGTACTTTTCATTTTGGACTCTCTCTTGTGGACTTACGTACACCCTTGAGGGTTCTGAAACCCTCAAAATTGGATTCTACGTCATTATGAACACATGCATTGGGGTCAATATTGTGTTGTTAAGTGTATGTTTGCTAATTCAACCGCATCCTCATCTGCACCGGCACCGACTCAGTGCTCCGGCACATAAATTGTTCTCAGCCTCCGACTTCTTCATTCTTTCCTCATCTTCTTCTCTTATGCATTCCATGCATTTCCTCATTTTTTCTTCTAGCTCCGGCTCCGTGTTCCGGTACACGAGTCAACTCAAGCTCCTTCTCAGACTCCGATTCCTTCGTAGAAACCTGTCAGATATTTATTTTTCGTCTAGCTACTGCAATAAAACAAAAAAAACCTTGGGGTTAAACCTACTAAGTTCAAGTTCAAAAACTCAGAAAACTGTCTTCCAGACCTCATAGACGGTCTCACCGACCTTAGAAACCTATACTTTGCCATATAAAGTTATAAAATCTAGCGACATAAGGAAATTCCAAAGTCAAATGCCGACATAACTTGGATTTCCTGCCAGTCTGAAGATCCGAAATTCTGATTCTCAGTCCTAAAAACAAGCCTTTGTCACTAACGGGCAATGTTGCCACTGGAAAAAAAAAATCCCCAAAACTCCTCCGGAGTTGGGGATCTTGACCAAGTCAGCTGCTAACATGACCTGGTCCATCGTACACTAGAAACGGGTCGCTAACCTTGAAAATAGGTTCCCCGACCTTTGGAAACTCGCCGAATTGCGGGAAAACGCATGAAACGAAGGGGAATTGGGGTCCGAACCTAAATTGGAGTTCAAAGCCTTAAATTTTGGGATCCACGATCCCAAAATCGGACAGCGGACAAAAATATACTCCCTGGTAGGAGGAAAAACTGAGATCTCGCGGGTGACAGTTCTGTCACTCTGCGGTAGTAGTTAGGGTACAATTTTGTCACCTAATGCGTGAAATCTCCAAAACAATATACCCTCCGGCAGAGGAAAAGTCTAAATTTCGTGGGTGACAGATGTGTCACCCTCTGGTAGTAGTAGCTCCCCCTGCCTCTCTTCAAGTCCCTCGGACTCTCACCCTATCTTTAGATCCCATGACTTCCGCCCTCCATTCTTCCCTTCAGGGGCCTGTAACACAACGACTCCAAGTCCTACAGTTGTAAGATTTTTTTCTTATACTTGTATATTTTCTGTAACACAGGAATGCAACTTGAAAATTGTAGCTACAAGTGTAACCACAGCTCTTGTAGACTAATTCCCTAACATAAATATTTAAACTTGTAGGTTGTGTTACAGAAAAGATGACGAAAGACGAAAACTTGTAGCATATTCGTACAATTCTATGAATGTGGGTAGAATTTTTTTTGCAAGTGCATATACAATAAAACTTTTTATTGTAATTTTCTGTATTCCTTAGATTTTATTTTTTTATTTTTTTTTTTTTTTGAATACTATAGCATAATATTTATTTTATTTTTAAAATTATTTAAGTACAATTTGTTTATAAAATTACATCGTTGATAATCATGAAAAAAAAAATCGATTATCAAAAAATAATAATGATATCAATATATCGATAATTCTGAAACAAATTTTGACAGTGTGAAATAAGCCTATTTGCTTTGATTTTTCGTAGGTTGTTTTTTATATTTTTATTGAAAATTTAAGCTTAAAATGTACGAAAAACAAAAGAAAAGCAATATAGCAAATCAAATAAAATAATTATCTATAACCTTCAGAACCTCGTAATGCAGAAATACAAGCAGACTCTAATTCAAATGTTGCCAAACTTGTAATTTTGGTGTACAACTTGTACAATTTTTACTTAAAAAAAGTTTGTGTTACGGGGCTTGTAGGTACAAGTAAAAAAATTACATGTGGTACAATTGTAAGACTTGTATCCGTTGTGTTACAGGCCCCAGATCTCTCTGCTCCCGCTCTCTCTTCCTCACTTCAAATTCCTTGATTCCAACACTCGTTTTATTTCTAACTTTTAACCACGACATTTTTATCATAAATTGTTTACAATTAAGTTATTTTTAGATATTTATTAAATACATATGCTAATTAATAACCTAAGAATAGCACAACAGGCATATATTATATATATATATATATATATATATATATATCCATATATAAATTTATATATATATATATATATATATATATATATATATATATATATATAAAATATATATATATATATATATATATATATATATAGTTCTTTTAAATTATAATTTTGGATTACAAATAATTACATCTACTTAGGTGATATTTGGCTTCCAGAAAATGGATAAAGCATTCAGCTTTAAAGTCAAGGAAAGAAAAAGATTTAGGTTCCAGAATTCAATGTTGTAAAAGATGAAGTTAATACTTTGGTTTTTTTCTCGTGGTGGGAGAAATATATGAAGATCCTGCATGGTTATAGGGGGCGACAGGGCTAGCAACCCGGTCCTTTCCTTCTGCTTGCATTACTCTTGGGCCAGCGTTGGTATCTTATGAGCCTAGAAGCAAGCTTCGCCTTCTAGAGAGCCTCTAGGAAGGCGAATTGAGGCCTGAATTGGAGAAGATGCTATTCTACTGAAAGGGCGAAAACCCTACCTGAGAGTGTTTAACTCCAGGACTGGCATCAAAACCGTTGCGCCGAGAAATGGCTTTCTTGAGTGTTCTAGGATCAAGAGTTTTTGGGCCAGAAGGAAGAAGATGCTGGACCAACTGACAGGCGAAAGCCCTTCCTTGGAGTTGTTATAGATTATAGATTATAGATATATATATATATATATATATATAGAGTATAGTATTTATATATATATATATATATATATATATATATATATATATATATATATATATATATATATATATATATATATATATATATATATATATATATATATATATATTTATATTCTGTTATTTTCAATCCTCAAAAACTCAGTTTCTCTATCTTACTACTCTTCCAGTTCAAACCTCTCTCTCTCTCTCTCTCTCTCTCTCTCTCTCTCTCTCTCTCTCTCTCTCTCTCTCTCTCTCTCTCTCTCTCTCTCTCTCTCTCTCTCTCTCTCTCTCTCTCTCTATCTCTCTCTCTCTCTCTGTCTCTGTCTCTGTCTCTGTCTCTGTCTCTGTCTCTGTCTCTGTCTCTGTCTCTGTCTCTCTCTCTCTCTCTCTCTCTCTCTCTCTCTCTCTCTCTCTCTCTCTCTCTCTCTTTATTACAACAGACACTGCCCTTCTGAACTTTCCAGTGGCATACCTCCACCATTGAGAAGGGCTCGTGCAACAAGCCTTTCTAAACACTCTTAACCTTTGTCTGTTCAACCATCGAACCCCAGATTTAAATGCTATGCTCAATCTTACATGAAGTCCATTTGGTAAAGTCTGGAACACTACTCAATTTATCTATTTCTCCCAAATTACCTTTGACCTGCACATCTTCAAACGGATTGTGTCGGTGCGGGGCGGGGCATCTCGGCCTTTGAATGGAAATGGACCTGGCTTTGGAGTTTCCCCCTAACTCTGGGGGAATTTTGTATCCCTTTGGCCTTTGCCCACCAGAAGACTATTTGGCTTGGTTGGGGGGAATTTTGTATCTCTTTGGCCTTTGCCCACCAGAAGACATATATATATATATATATATATATATATATATATATATATAAATATATATATATATATATATATATATATATATATATATATATATATATATATATATATATATATATATATATATATATATATACTGTACATACACACACATACGTTCAACCATACATAAACTATTTAGTAGAAATGAATAATTACGCTGAAGGACAATGAGGATGACACGTTTTAAACACGATTATTTTAATTACTTCTTCGCATGAATGTCTCTACGATGACGTCACAAATGTTTTTTTTAATTGGTCCAATCAAGCAAAAAAAAAGAAGAAAAAGCTTTACAAAGCAAATGTTAATTATAATAATTTTGATTTTAATTAATAATTATATTTATTTTCGGTTATTTTTGTTGACGGTTTTTCGCGATAAATTTCGCGATAAATTTTTTTTTTATTTCAATTCTAAATTTATGTTAAAATTAATAAGACATAATGAAGTCATTAAAATATTAGTTGTTAAATCAAACTTAAGCAATTATATTAGCTTGTTAATTGGGCTAATTGTTAATTGGGTTAATTGTTATATTGGGTTTAAAATTTAACTCTAACCATAAGTTTGACTTTTAGATCTAACCATACCCATTATGTTGACTTTTAAATCTAACTCTCCCTGTTATATGTCGGGTTTCAAATCAAACTCTAGCTATTACATTAGCATTTAAATCTAACTCCAGTCATTATATTGGCTTTTAAATCAAATTCTAGCTCTTATATTTTCTTTTAAATCTAACTCTAGCTATTATATTTACTTTCAAATCAAAATCTAGCCATTATATTGGCATTTAACTCTAGTTCCAGTCATTATATTGGCTTTCAATTAAAATTCTAGCTATTATATTGGCTTTCAAATCAAATTATAGCAATATATTTACTTTCAAATCACTCTAGCTATTATATTGGCTTTTAAATAAAATTCTAGCTCTTATATTGGCTTTCAAATCAAATTCTAGCATTATATTTACTTTCAGGTCAAACTCTAGTTATTATATTGGCATTTAAATCTAACTCCAGTAATTATATTGGCTTTTAAATCAAATTCTAGCTATTATATTTGCTTTTAAATATAACTCTAGCTATTATATTGGTTTTCAAATCAAACTCTAGCTATTATATTGGCATTTAAATCTAGATCCAGTCATTATATTGGCTTTCAAATCAAATTCTAGCCATTTATATTTGCATTTAAATCTAACTGCAGTTATTATGTTGACATTTAAATCAAATTCTTGCTATTTATTATATTATTATTTAAATCTAACTCGACATATTTTCACATAAATGAAACTCGTAGTTTATTATATTATCTTTTAAGTCTAACAATAGAAATAACATAGGCTTTTAAAACTTTTTTTTTTGTATCCAACTCAAATTCCTCTTCTCCAATAAAAAAATAAATAAAAAATAGTTGATCATATAATTATAGTTTTAAATATTTAATCGGAAATTAATTAAATTTATTAAAATTAGGTAAAATTAATACATTAAAAAAATTTATTTGTATATTTAAATAATTTATAAAATATATAAAAAATATAAAGAAATATATTGAAAAATAAATGTTCTGCAAAATTTAATAGAATCAAAATAAACAAGAGAGAGTTCCATATTATTATTATTATTATTATTATTATTATTATTTTTATTATTATTATTATTATTTTTATTATTATTATTATTATTATTTATTAATTAATATTAATATTAATATAAATTATTATGATTATGATTATGATTATGATTATGATTATGATTATGATTATGATTATGATTATGATTATGATTATGATTATTATTATTGTTATTGTTATTGTTATTGTTATTGTTATTGTTATTGTTATTGTTATTGTTATTGTTGTTATTATTGTTATTATTATTATTATTATTATTATTATTATTATTATTATTATTATTATTATTATTATTATTATTACTATGACTATGACTATGACTATGACTATGACTATGACTATGACTATGACTATGACTATGACTATGACTATGACTATGACTATGACTATGATTATGATTATTATTATTATTATTATTATTATTATTATTATTATTATTATTATTATTATTATTATTATTATTATTATTATTAACATTATTTAAAATTAGATTTTAGGTAAAAATAAAAATATATGTCCAAAGTTAACTTTTCGCCACAAATTTTAAAACTTTTTTTTCTCTTTTTACGCACCAATTTCGGGGGGTTAGGTAACGAGAGGGGTAGACGAAAAAGGGGCGAAAAAAGAAAAAG